>RJWT010003814.1:0-35264 GCA_004365215.1 Cuniculus paca | reverse complement strand
CAAATATTTACTGAGCATCTTCCATGCACGAGGTACTGTGGGCACAGAAGAGAATGGGTATTTTTGCATAACATTCTTTTCAGGTTCTAGGAAGAATGCAAAATGACACGATCCTTTGATTACAAACTTTCAATGAGGCCCCACCTTTCTGAGAATAAATGCCAAAGGCCTACAAAGTCCCAGAAGGTGCAATAGGATGCAAGCCCATCCTCCTCCCATCGTTTCCCATTTAACCTTCCAGCACCCCCCCTTCCACAGCAGCCTGTGGCTTCTTCGGTCTTCCTCCATTGCACCCAGCACACACTTTCATTTGGCTTTGTATCAGCTGTTCCATACACCTTGAAAATGTGGCCTGTATTTCCTCCTAGTTCTCCTTCCTTACTTTCTCAAGATTTGGCTCAGATTACTCCTCAGCGAAGCCTCTCTACCCCAAAGATCTTATTTAAAACTACAATTGAATCGCCTTCCGCATTTCCTATCTCCAATCCCGCTCTCATTTTCTTTCTCTTTCCATGTTCCATTTTAACTCGCTGTCATTTCCTTACTTCTAATGCATCGTGGTTTTGCCTCATGTCCAGACTACACACTCCACATGAGTAAGGACTTACTTTTTTTTCAACTTGCTCATTACTCTCTCTCTGCAATGCTGTGTTGCTGAATAAATAGAAGCAATACCAGTATATTTAGAATACTTTCCTTAGGAAGAAAGTTCCTTTGAACCGGTTTTTGGGAACATTATTTGAAGGCTTTATCCTCATGGCACCGGCAACTTCAGCAACCTCTGAGACATGAAGGTGAAGACACTGCATCACTCGACAGCTGATAGTATTTCCTGAGATACCTGAGCACCATTCAACTGTGTTTCCCCCCTGCTCTGCCCCTTAACAACTGTCAGCCAGCTTCATGGGTGGATGAAAATTATTTCTGTGAAGTGTTATATAATTGTTTATGTTTCCCCAAACCATCCAAAAGACATTGGAAGAAGATGGTTGCTCTAGTTTCTAAATCTTCTTTTTTCTTCATAATCCTAATGTCTCATGTAGTCACTTAAACTTTCTCATTTTCTCATCTTGTTCTTATTTCTTTCACCCCTCCAAAAAAAAGGAAGAAAAACAAAAAAATGCTTTACTTCTAGGAAAGGTGCTTTACCCTTGAATAGAGTGCATTCATAATGTATGGTGTAAGTTTTCTTGATTTTGTTTGTAGTTTCTTTCTAAACGTGCATCTTCGCAGGCTAAGGAAACTTAAGGTCATTTGGTGATGATAGTTCTAATCAACTGTGAGGGCTCATTATGGAAATGTTCATTTGGAAATATGTGAAAATTGTAAATGGGAATTGCAGGTATGTGATGTGTGATTATCAGGATTAAAAGTGGGGCTGAGTGGGACTTATACAACAGTATAAAAGCACTAACTTCGCTGACAGAAAGGTGCTGTTTTTCAGTCTCATCACTAGTTAAGTCACTTGGACACACGTATTGTCTTGAACCATTTCCCTACATTCCACAAATTTGTCTGCAAAATTGGAAGATTAAGATTAGCCTCTGAGCAATTTATTTACCCTCTAAAGTAGAAAAAAAAAAAAAAAAGCAAGCACCTCCAGCCAAAAAGAAAAGATCCCATAACTGCTTTTCTTGTCTTTAAAACCTGAGTTTAATTTCTCAGAACTGAGAGTACAAAATAATAATTTCTCAGGCTGTGGAGCCCATGTTAATGGATTTAGCATCAAGGAATTGTAACATTATATCTGGTTCACCAAAAATTCAGTGCAAGCAACAGGCTAAACTTCTTAAATAAATATTTAAGTAAAATATCAACCTATTTAGAAAATTCTAGAACAAATATAGTTATTTATCACTACTCATTACAAGGTAAAATGTGTCATTTTTATGTGTACATTCATTTAAAAGGTCTAATAAAAATTTTTGAGATAAAAAGGAATTTCTCAATGATCAAGAAAATAGAATTTTTTTCCTGATGAATGAACTTTTAAAAGCAAATGTCAAAAATTCATTTAGAAAAAAAAGTCTAAGAGGTTTAATTCTATTATTTAAACTAGTTTAAAATAAATTTTACATAATTTTTATTAAGAGTATATCAAGACACTAAGCACATAATTTAATCGAAAGGATTACAAATAAGAAATTATAAAAAGAAATAAATGAAAAAAGAAAATGCATGGATTTTACTCCATTGTTGTGGAAAAGCAAAATAAAAACTTCATAAACCTCAGTAAAATGTACAAAATAAATGCAGTAAAAATAAAGATGGACATTAAGTTACTAAATTTAAATTTTTATAAGCAAATGAATTACCACCTGCACAAAATATTTGTATATGCATGAGTAGCATTTTTCTTTAAAATGATAGGAAGACCACACTAACCAAATTTGCTATAAATTGTAAGGTGCAAGTCACTGAGTGACTGAAAAAAGCATTTATTTTACCATCTCCTACACTGAAATGGGAATAACTTTTAAGCTGTCACACTGAGTACAAATCCTAGTTCTTGATTTATGTTCTATCTTAAGGTTAATCCACTTAATTGAAAAACTATTTTCTGTGTATTCACTATGTGCCAGGACTATACAAGATGCTGGACATAAGTATGGAATAAAAATAATATTGCTTTGTGGTTTATATACTTCATTGAGCCAATTTGTTTTCTGTGATAAGCATAATATACTGCTAAAAACAAAGCTGATCAACAGAAATCTTCTATTATGTATTGTCCATTCCCTCCTCTTTTCCTGCAGCCCAGATACAACTGGACTGGCACATAAACAATAGGAAGCATCAGTAACTCTTACATGGGAAACTGAAGGGCATCTGTGGTAGAAATTTATTTTCTCATAAAAGAAGAATGAGAAGGAAGAGGAAAAGGAGGGCAGACAAAACATTTTATTGGATGGTTTAGTCATATGCCTACCTCTTATAGCTTGTATCTATATCTTGTATGTCCCCCTGCCTCATGTAGTTCTAGGTGGGGTTTTACAGAGGTGGCTCAATCAAGGGTGTGTGATGCTGGAATTAAGCATGCATGATTACTAAATTAGCCCACTGATTGGTTTGGCACAGATCTGAGTGGGTAATGGGAAGGTGGGTGGTACCACCCAAAGGGCAGGTATCCTGGAAGGGACAAAAGGGAGAGGTAGGCTGCTGTTGCTGCTTCCTCCCTACTTTACATTTTTTGTTGCCTTCCTGCCTTTTGCCCACCGTTTACTGTTTCTCCTCTGCAATGCCTAGAGTCAGCCGATTGTGGACTGAAACCTCTACAAACTGTAAGCCACAATAAACCTTTCCTCCTTTAACTTTGGGTGCTGGATATTTTATTTTAGCAACAAGAAAAGTAACTAAGATAATACCTGAAAGCTGGTTGAACCAAAGTTGCCCCCATATCTTTAGTTTGTTTTTGTTTAGTAATAAAGAGAAAGTTTGTATTTTATTTATTTAGATATAAGAAGTACTATCTATAAAAGAAAATCATAGTAAATCGATCTTTGTTGAAATTTGAAAATTCTATTTGTCAAAGACACCATTAACAAAGCAAAAAAACAAGCTACAGACTAGAAAAATATATTCACAAAATATATACCTAAGAAACAACTTCTATCCAGAATATATAAGAAATTCCTACAAGTCAATGACAAACTAGGAAAATATATTCACAAAATATGTTCCTAAGAAACAACTTCTATTCAGAATATGGAAGGTATTCCTACAAATTGATGACCAAAATATTGAGTATCCAAAATGGTAAAAATGTACAAAAGACATGAACTGGAACTTTGCAAAATGACTATTCAAATGAGCAATAAGTATATGAAAAAGTGTTCAACATCATTATTTATCAGGAAAATTTAATTAAACCACAATTGCATATACCAGGATTGCTAAATTTAAAGGACTAATATCAAGTGCCTTTGAGAAAACTTTGTTAGTAGAGTTTAAAATGGTTCAACAACATTGGAAGGTTGTTTGTTAGCATCTTCTAAAAATAGATGTATGCCTACTCTATATCCCAGGAATTCCATCTCCAGCTATATACCCATGAAAAATGGGTCAGTCTACTAATGTTCACAGATGAACATCCTAGTAGGAGGTGGGGCATGTCGGAGGTGCATCACACTGGGGGAACACCTTTGGAGGGTACCCCTCTCCCTGGTGCTGTTTCTCTTCTGTGCTTCCTTAGAGCCAAGAGCTAATCAGCTTTGCTTTATCACACTCTTCCTCTACGATGTTCCTGTACTGGAGCCAGATGACTGTGGACTAAAAACTCTGAAGCTCTGAGCCAAATTTAAAACTTTCCTCCTTTAATTTGTGGGTGTTGGATATTTTGTACCAGCAACAGAAAGTTGACTAACACATTGTTTCAAGGCCTTTGTCCTGGCTCTTCTTCCTGCCTGGAGTTTCTTGCCTCAAAGAGGTATAAAGCTCATTCTTGCCTCCTTCAAGATTAAATGTCATCTTCTCACCCAGGTTCTATCTTGATCTCATCCTATTTAAAACTAAGAAGCTCTTGAGTGTGTTTGATTAGAACCAATCACATCCAGATTTACCAAGCACTACACCAGTGAGGTAAAAAGAAATGGAGCTTCTGTGAATTATCAAGCAACAGAAAAAATATTTAAACTTTTAAAAGTTTAACAATTTTTAATACACAGAAATCTTTCATACTATTTCCCCTTTAGTCTTCAGCGAATACTTGAACTATATAAAAATATTTTTAAATGTGGTCTTTAGGGAAGCTGTGGAAAACTAGCAGGATGTGGGAAGAATGATGATATCTCCAATAATGTCGATAGTGTGGGGATGTGTGTGTATGTGAGCGTGTGTGTGTGCAAGAGCCCACACATGCATGCACACACAGCCCTGGGAATGGAACTATCCAAAAGGGATGGCAAGAACTGAAAGGAGGGATGCAATTTGTAAATATGTCCTCAAATGGAAAATTAACAAAAACTTTTTCTTAATTCTGTCCTTATATTGGCCTCCAAACATAGCCAAAAGATTACTTGTTTCTCTGTCAGGCTGAGGAAATGAGTTTGGCTAAATATGGTGTTCTGATTTGGCTCTCAAAGTTTTCACAGAAGTTTCACGTGTTTGGAAGGTTAGGGGATCGTGGGAGTACTATACTCAACAGTAGATTCATCTATTGATTAGTTCAGTACCCCAATGTGCTGGTGGCGGGGGTCTGGTTGGAAGTGGGTCACGAAAGGCAAGACCTAGAAGGGAGTATTTTTTTTCCAACTCCTCACCTTTTTCCTCTGCTTCCTAGATGCCATGGGATGAGTAGATTTCCTCCATTATGTTTTTCTGCCATATGTTTCTGCTTTGGAGTCAGCCAATATTAGACTGAATTCACTGAAACTGATCAAATAAACCTCTCTTCCTTTTAGTTGCAGGTGTCAGATATTTTGTACTAGCAAGGAGAAAGTGCCTACTACATAAAGATATGGCACTAGACTTGGGGTTGGAAACAAAGGTAAATCAGAACTCCCAATCCAGGGCTGGGGATCTAGCTCAGCAGCCTAAGCGCCTGCCTGGCAAGCACAAGGTCATGAGTTCAATCCCCGGTGCCACAAAAGCAGCAGCTTTTACCGTGTTTGCCAACCCCCCAAACAGCTTCATGATCATTTGTGAGATTGGATTCCAAGGAGGAAAAGATAAGAAATTCATGACTTACTGATGCATATATCGATTGTTCGTTGGTATACATTAAAACTTCCAATTATTTTGTGAATAAAAATAGAAAAATACTTGCAAACTAAGCAGTGCTATATAGTATCAAGATATTTTCCTCTAACCACCGATTCATGTACATTTTTTAAATGATCAGAAATTTCATAAGAGACATGTAATTTTTCATGTATATATAACTAAAATTGAATTTGTTTTCCAAATTTGAAATCTTTGACTTTATATTGGCAAAGATAAATCTATGTAAATATAAATAGATTGTAAGAGTTGGGGGAAGTGACATAAAACTGACAAAGAGCTTGGCAATGGAGAAAATTCTTAGGGTAAGAATTTCAAACCCCATACCCACTTTTCTCATTCCTCTAACTCATGTAAGAATTTTTAATCAAGAAGAGAACAAATTTTACAAGAATAAAAGTACAAATAAACTGAATCAATGAAAAAGAATTCGCTCATTCTGAAAGTGTCGTCCAAAATGCTTAATTGTCTCTGGATAAGGATTATAGGTTTTACTTTTCTTTGTATTGTATTTTTTAAGTGCATTGAGTTTTACATGAAAACCTGCAGAATTATTCTTTTAATCTAATTTGCTTCTAATTCTGCAAAAGAGTTAATGAGTTAGATAGGAACTGATACAGTTTCAAATGATCTCACATCCAAAATAGAGGTTTTTCACTGAGTCCCAAATCTATCTGTGATTGGGGTATTGGGGTGTCTTTTTAAAAATTATAGAAAATTCTTTCCTTAATGTGGCTTATTTTGAGAGGAATCCATAGGTTTTGCTGATTTGTAATGAACATGTGATGCCTCTTTCCTCTCCCCTCCTCTCCAGAGATAGGATCTCAGAAAGAGTTTAATTACTATGCACAGCTCTAGGGGAACCTTGGTGCTGCATAACGGGCTGTATGGTTGAAGGGGTGCATGAAATCACCACCACAAGAAATAACACGCGCTGTGGTTAAGACTGGTACCGGCACAGCACCTCCAGGCGTGGTACTGTGGCACTGGACCTGCCCTGGAGAGACTCCCACTGTAATGGTGGAGGTGGATCAGAGATCTAATGTGGAAAAGCACTGATTTTCCCGCTTGTGGGGCAACTGCTGCAGTTTCCCTGGGGCAGGTGCCTCTCATCACCACAGTCACACTGGAAAGCACACAAAAGAGGTATAATTAACCCCATTTAAAAGAGAAGCAGCTGGAGCTTTAGGGGACACATTCTCTTTCCCTCAGGGTCCATGATCTACAGATCAGGAAGTGCCTTCTTCAAAGAACAGCATTAGGAAAAAACCACTGGGGCTATTTCCCTAATGCTGCGTGGTGCCTCCTTTTCAAAGGAGGGACAGTCCTATTAGTACCAAGTGTGTGGGAAAGAAATGAGCATTCGTAGCACTTTTCTCTTTCTGGACCTGCTTGGCTCTACCCTCCCAAGTGTAATCAGTCAATCAGGTCCAGGATCTGAGAGCTCAGAACCATAGCCTAGTTTTGAATCTCAAAGGCAGATTACTGATATAGCTCAACTTCCCTTTCTGTCCCACAGAAGAGGAGAGAGTGGGGTTCTGGAAAGGGCACATCTGTCCTGCCAACCCAGACTCTCCTCTGGAGAACTGTCTCAAGGTCATGCCAGAAAGTGACCAAGAGAATGAACACTGGGGACCACCACCCATGTCTCGCACTTTCTAATTCAGCCATATGGGCAACAAAGGGGCTGTTTTGATTTTTATCGGTGTGACTCCTCTGTCACTTCTCAGATGGCTCCAAATTGATGAGTGAAGAAGAGCATGACTCCTTGTTCTCCTATAAATTGCTCAGCAAAACTTTCATAGAACTACAGAATTTCATCAAGATCGCACACCTAGAAAGCAGGTAGCCACATTTTCCCAGTCCCCTCCCTGCTGAAATAAAATGAGTACCAGGAAACAATCTTGGAAATTCGAGTGTATTATTTGGACAGTGAGATAAAGTGTTTGACGTGAGGACTAACCCAGAAAATCAGTCCAAGTGTAGTTCATCCATTAGTTTAAAAGTAGCTCTAATCTCACTTTATGTAAGTTTAATTACTGTGGGCTATTTAACATTCTTTGGCCTTATTTTCATCTATCAATTGAGAGAGATTCAAGCCCATAATCTACAAAAGCCCTCCTAGGGTGAATAGTCTCTAGATAGTCACACCTGAACTAGCCCACAGACACGTGAAACTTTTCCCAAATTATCTACCATAAAATGACTAATTCTCTACCATTGTATTTTCTACCTATCATTTCAGCATTTTACCATAAAGTTATGTTTTAAGGTAGTTTCTTGCCAGAAAATATCATCTCACCCTCAGAGAATATAACTCCAAATGATTTGCATTCAAAATATATGAAGAATTTATACAAACAACTAAGAAAAAAAATCAAATTTTTAATGAGCAAAAGAGGTGATGTGCCCTTTTCCAAGAAGCTAACCAGACAAGAAACACAAGAAAAAGACACTCAGTTCATCAAAGAAATACAAATAAAGGCACAGTGGAATATGACTACATTACAGCAAGAATGACCAAACTTTAAAGATTAACACTTTCCTGGGTTGGTGAAGATACCGAGCAACTGGAAAACTTGAACAATGCTGGTGGCAATGCATATTGGCTTGGCAAAACAGTTTAGCAGTGTCATCTAAATCTAAACAGGCAGCTGTCTTATGACCAGCAATTCCATTACTGGAAAAAAACGAGTGTATACAAAAGGCGACTGAAACATTTATATGGTGAATATTTAAATTTTTAAAAATGTGTAACAATAAAAGAAACGTTGCCAAGAACCACAGGATAAGTATATTTAAACTGAGGTGCATTTTGAATGTTTTCAGGGGATGAATGTCAATGTGTCTTTTAATGTAATAACTTTTTGTATTTAAACATTCACAGCATTTGTTGGTCACCCTGGTTGATCAAAATGTTTTTGGAAACTTCTGTCAAATAAAGACTACAGTGTATCCTCACCCACCTTATTTACCGGAACTGGCACTGTGTGACTTCTGACTCTTTTCCAAAGTCAAAACAACGATGAAATGTAAACATTTTGAACTGATTCAGGACGTGGAGCCACAGACAGAACAGCATAACTAACAACACTCATGAAAGAGAACTTCCAGAACTGCTTCAGGAAGTGGGAAGAATGATGGAATAAGCATGCTCAAAGTAAATGGGAGTATTTTTGGGGGCGGGGGATTAGTGGCAATGTGTCTTTTACTGTGATAAATTTTTAAACTTCAGATATTCACTGTATTTTTTCGGTCATATCTGTGTGTCCAACAAAAGGCATACATAAGAATTCCCACACCAGTTTTACTTGTAATAGCTAAGAAAGGGAGGGTAACAACCTAAATGCATGTGAATGATATAAAGGGTAAATTGTGGTATATTAAATAGAATACTACATAGAATAATAAAGAATGGATGACTGCTAAATGGAGCAGGGATGAATCTCATACTATACTGGGTGAAATTCAAGACAGTACATACAGCAGTTATATGTTTGAATTTATAGAGAACGCACTCAGAAGCACAATCATTGAATTATGATAGAAACCAGTGCAGTTATGGAAATGAACTGGCAAGGAGGACAAAGGTTGCTGGAAAGCTCCAGATCTTAGCCTGGGTGGTAGTTTTAAACAAGTCCTTATGGATGTAAATATCAAACTATACACTTGAGATTAGTTGATCCGTATGTATGTTACACCTCAATTAAACATAATAAAACAATGATAAAAGCCCAGGTCACAAAGCAACATTCATGAGACTTAACTAAAACACTATCCTCAAGAATTTTTTGGGACAGTCTAAAGTTCACTCTTGAATGAAAGCACATCTGCATGCATCCTCAACCACACTGTTGACCTTCAGCCCCCAAATTTATGACGTTAAGCTTTAGAATTATCTCCTATTTTAGTTGAGGGCCTGAAAAAAAAAAAGAAGCAAAACCAAGATGAAATCCAATGTCACTGTATACTAATGATGTTACTTAACATTTTCTATCACATCTCTTGATGGAGAGGTATGGTAGAAAATTCTTTAAAGGCTCATGTCAGAAAAGCTGTTTCCCTTGAACAACTCGTGTGTTTTTATCTGACAGGTGCTGTTAAGTCCATATCCAGACTGTGGTGATCAGAATAAAAGGGGGGAAACCCTACACGGATTGTTTGTCAACGGCTTTCCATATAACCCTGGCTTTATTTTACTCTATCCTTTTCTATTTTTTCCTCATTATACCTTAGTTCCTTTACTATTTTCCTCCTATTATACTATTTGTTTTTGTACTATATAACAATCTCTACAATGCTTTGTTTTAAAACAACATAGAAAGTTGATTCATTAAAAAAAACAGGATGCTTATAATATATTCAGTTATATAAGGGAGGACATGACTGTTACATACTATTCTATTCACTCTCCTTTTCATATAAGTTCATTTTATCTATATAACTAAACCATCAGCTCCTTGGTTCTGGCCCGTTTGGGTTTTTGAACAGTTTCAGGTAGACAAGTAGGGACCTAATGAGTACCATTTGTCTGCTTCTGTGCAATTACAGTTAATGGCAATGATTTCAGAGCGTGCGGTGCAGAATATGAACACATTTTAAAAGCATGAAAGAACTCTTGCTCTAGGCCTGCAAAACTTGCACACCATTTGGAAATTGGGTTATTTTAATTATAATGTCATAGACAAACGACATGTATTTTAATCAACTTCAGTTGACAATGCTACAACCACATCATAGTTGATGCTGATTCCAAACCATCTAAAGAATTGCTTCCAGGTTTTCAGAACTTGCAGCTTAGCTAGGACTGTTACACTCATGGTCTGCCCAGCTGTTTCCTGAGCCCAAACCTGAATGATTCAGGCCTTGTCATTAGATAGGTTTTGAAGACCAAGTTCCTGGGCCAAGTGTGAGCTCTAGGACGGGATCCCAGACCCTAGGGAGCAGGCTTCTCCCAGAGGCTACACTTTTCCTAACAATTTCCTAAACTATTGGCAAGAATTGAGCTTCTCTACCCTTCAGCATAGTCAGCAAACAGCACCAAAGTTTTGCTTGGCACTTCCTTTTGACAACATCTTGCAGTTTACACAGCTGGCCCGCTATTATAAAAGTTGTGGGTGACCTTTAGTACATAATAATGCCTTCAACTTTTGAGAAGCTGGTTGCCATTTTTGCCCACTGACCACAAGACTTCCTGAAGGGAGCTGATTCTCCACCATTAAAACTGACAGACAAGATTTCTTGATTTGCTTAATTAAGTAACCACGGGGTAGCTAATGCTGGAATAGTTATTTCAGAATTAAGCCTTATTGGTTTTTTGTATTCATGTTATTCTACTCATAAAATGAATCGTAAAGTTTGCATTATTAATGTTTTATTGAAATAATTTTAAGAATCTATCATTGACAGATACTTTAAAAATATAAATGTTGAGACTATTGGACATACTATTATCAATATTTAGAGAGAAAAGATAGAAGTACTTGGAAAAAACTGTTAAGATCTGTATATATAAATATATGTATAAGGGCTGGGGATTTAGCTCAGTGGCCTAAGTACCTGCCTGGTAAAACATGAGGTTGTGAGTTTGATCCCTGACGCTGCAAAAAAAAAAAAAAGAAGGTAAAAATATATTTTTGAAAGAAAATATTATTGAAGGAGTTTGTAAGATAAGCATACTCTGAGAAACTACTGTGTAATCATATTTTAAAACTTGTTTTAAAAATCACAATAAACACTTTTAACATCTTCAGGAAATAGGCTGTCAAAATAAACATCAGGTGAAAAAGAACCCACAACTTGAAAAATCTGTCTAGCAGAAAGGGTTGTAATATGTTAAAACTTGGAGACTTTTTTTTTTTTGTGGCACCAAGGATCGAACTCACAACCTCACACTTGCCAGGCATGCGCTTAGGCCGCTGAGCTAAATCCCCAGCCTAAACTTGGAGACTTTTAATGGAGGAACTCAAACACTATGAAGCAGCACTGACCAGGAAAAAAAGATATGAGAAAAAGGGAGTGATGGGTTGCTGGAGTGCTGGCTACTTCAGCAGAGTGCCACTGATCCCTTATGGGAGGAAGGTCATATAAAGTGAGTCACACGACTGACACGAGGTGAGTGAATAAACTAACGATTGAAAGAAGAAAGAACTCTAGGTAGTCCCAGAGTATAATTTCTGAAGGAAACCAAAACAGTCATCTGATCACACCTCTTCATTTTATAGAGAATAAAAAGCACACATGATCGAGCATCTGCACAACCAGTGGTGGCAGAGGTAGGGCTAGAATCCAGGACTTCTGCTTCCTAGGTCACTATTTTCTGCATCTCACTGTGTTCTCTTTTTATTTTTCAAAGAAAGCACTAATACAGAAAGCATTATCTGTGGAAGCTGAACTTTGTAGTTATTTGCAGGGCTAGGAAGAAACAACTGATAAGGCTAAGGAGGGAATTTTTAATCAAGTTCTTATGAGCTGCAGTGTGGCTCCCCCAAACTCACATGCTGAAGGATTAACCTCCATTCTACTATTTGGATCTTGAGTGTCCTGCAAAGTCCATGTGTTGAAGGCTTGGTTGCCAACCTGGGTTGCAACTGGTGGGCAGAGGAACCTTTAAACCTTTAAATTATAGAACCTAGAGAAAGGAATTAGGTCACTGGGTGGGTGGGGGGCTGTCACTGAAGAGGATATTGGAAAATCAATCTCTTCCTGTCTCTTTTTTTCTCTCCTGGCTGCCATGAGGTGGGCAGTATACTCAGTTACACACACCCGCTGTGATGTACTGTGCCACTATTTTGCAGAAGCAATTGGACCAACTTACTATGTACTGAAACTTCTGAGTCACGATAAACTTTTCCTCCTTAAAAATAATTATTTGAAGTATCTGTCACAGTAACTGAAAGATGACATACCCTAATAATTCATAAACAGGCTGTTTAAAAGGTAACGAAGGTTAAATAAGAACATATGGGTGGGTCCTCATTAAATAGGACTGAGTATAAATAGGATGTTGGAGCATAGGTAGCCACAGGGGGAAGCCAAGAGAAGATGCAAGAAGGAAGCATCAGAAGAAACTAGTCTTTCAGATGTCTTGATTTGGGTTTCTCACATCCAGAATTAAAAGAAAATAAATTCTATTGCTTATACTACCCAGCCTGTAGTTTGCTATGGCAGCTGTAGAAAGCTAATATACAGGTGTTGACAATTACTGCCCTTCAGATTCACAATAAAACCTACGATCCTAAATTTACTTAAGTAGTAGTTACTAAAGGTAAATGAAGGTATAACATGAGACATATGCTATTTTCTATGACTAAGTTTATCTTATTAAATGCAGTCAATCAATTTAAACAGTTATTTAATTTAAATTTGGGGTCTGTTTTTGTGAGTGTAAGTGGGGTTCTTTTGGTGGTTGTTGTTGCACATTTTTTTATTTCACAAGTGAAGTTGATTTGATTATACCTAGCATCTAGTTAACACCAGCCAACACTCTATGAGGAAGTAACAACTGGATGGAATATAGTGGACAATAACTATCAGCCCTGCAGGAACTATGATCTTTAAGGTAAGATGGCAAAGGGTTTCAAACTAAGTACCAACCCCAGTGCACTGGCTATGGCTGAGTGAAGTGTAAAGTTTAAAACTACATCCAAGATGGAGTCTTGGCTCTGGAAAAGGGGTGATGTGCCTCCAAGAATGGACCATCCAAATGTAGAACTATTAAATAAATATAGTACTAGAAGAACTGCAGGTCACTTTTTACATCTATTTACTTTTGAAAACTGTTTTAACAGAGTAATAATGAATGGCAATTGGAGACAATAAGAACCCTATCATCAGCTCTTGTCATCCCTTGCTTACAAAATGACAGCTTTTATAATAAACAAACTGTATTAACTCTTCTGTTACAGGGACATAATACTCAACGCCCCCCCTCCCAGGTCAAAAACAAAAACAAACAAACAAACAAAAAAAAATGGAGAGCTTTTATTTGGCTCACAGTTTCAGAGGATTCAGTATGATCAGCTGACTCCAAGACAGGAACATCATGGTGGAAAGGCGTGGTGGATCAAAGTTGTTCAATTCATGGAAGCCAGGAAGCAGAACTGGGGACTAGTGCCAGCAAGAGAGAAACTTTTCAGAGGCATGCTCCCAGTGACCCACCTCGAACTGGTTCCCATCTCCTAATGGCATATTCAGCTATGAATATTCATGAATTAGTCCACCGATGAGTACAGTGCTCCTACGATTCAATTGCCTTTCCAAAAGTCTCTTAATCAAGTAAAGTTAACAAGCTTAACTCACACCACTGTATATACATTTATCCTGTAGGAACAAGTGCATCTCTTCCTCTCTCACAATCTTGTCCTTTCATTCATTCACCAGCCTCACTGCCCTACTTCCATGGCTAAAACATGCTCTCAACAATTAAAACACCTGGGGTTATGTCATTATGGTTTATCAAGCAGACAGCAATGTAACAGCCATTAGTATAAAATGGTAAAACTGTTCTCAAGGAATCGGGTCTTAGAGACAGACGTACCTTCTCTACTGCACATAAAAACCAGGGAAGACCTGGGCATGGTGGTGCACACCTGTAATCTCAGCACTCTGGGAGGCTGAGGGAGGAGGATGAAAAATGTGAGCCCCACAGGGGCAACTTAGCAACTTAGTTTGACCCTTTCTCGCAAAAATTTTTGAAAGAGTTGGGGATATATTTCAGTGTGCAGGCCCTGGATTCAATACCCAGTACCCACAAAACAAACAAGACAAAACAAAATAAAACACATCAAGGAGCATTAACTACTCAGAAAACTTTGTCAGATGGGTTTTCTGAAATCTTTCTTATTCAACCCACATGTAAATATCACTTTATTTCCATTATGCAACAAGAAAAAATGGTTCATTCTTCCGAGCATTTAAATAGTGTTAATTTCATTATATACTATACATTATGCTTTTCCAAGTGAACCTTACATAGTGAAAAACTGAATCATTTCAAGAGACACTTTTGTTTGTTAACATACAATCCCAGCATTCTGGGAGGCTAACACAGAAGGATTATGAGTTTGAGCCCAACCTGGGCAATTTTGCAAGACTCTGTCTCAAAACGAAAATATGAAGCTCTGTGAAAAAGCCCTGGGTTCAATTCTCAGTACTGGAAAAAAAAAGCCATGTTTAGGTCTACAAGGGATTTTATTATATCAATTATGGAGAATTTCAAAATAAAGTTCAATTTTAACATTAAGTTGTATTACAAGTTATCATTAGTGTGTTGAAGTATAATTGCTGCACATAAAATTTCATATCTTGATTTTACAGACCTAAAATTAAATAGTACTCCACTTCATAAATGCAAATATATCCTAGATAAACAAAACTGTAAGACAATATTAAAAGTATAAAATGTTAGTCCCTTACAAATAGAAATTCTTTGTGCTGATACAATATTACGTTACTTAAAATTTCAGTTTATTTATTTAGATTATGCATCTTTTCTACCATCTAATCAATGTGTCAGCTTAAGCAATTTCAACAATGTAACAATAATAGTACATTAATTAATGAACAGTAGATTATTAAGATAAATTCTTTTTATTTGTATATTCAAATTCCACTTATCGTCTCAGCAATGTATCTTCTAGTCAAAATCATAATTCTTTCAAGTATAGCACAGAGGCAAAACAATTTTAAGGAAAGTAGACCAATAACTGCAATCACCATATAACATTTGTGAATAATTTCCTCGGTCTCAAAAGTGCGAGAAAAATGCTGCGCATTTGAAATCTGGTGAAAAGTAAACGAAGACAGGGCCTAGAGCAAAGCTTACATGCCAAGGGTTAGAAAAGAAGCAAATACACAGCTGCTTTAAGTCAAGCATTTATAATCTAAAATATGTAGAAGGAAAACATTCTGTAAATAATAGAATTAAGCATGAGAAACACATATGTGAATATTTTAAGCCAACTTCAATAAAATATTCATTAGACAAGTTAACAGACAAAAATCAAACCTTCGGTTTTGAAATTTGTGTAAGGTTCATGGTTTTTCTGAAGGCCAAAGGCAATATGGTACTATTTACAAACATAGTAAATTAGAAAACTACTAAGTACTTAATGAGTATCTTTGGTACTTTTGATAGAGTGCATAACACAGAACATACTTTGGCAAATCACCAAGTTGAGGCTTATGACCTTGCAATAGTTTTTAAGAAAAGGAAATTGTGAAAAGCAAATCCACACATTAAGAAGATAAACATTAGTCATTCTCTAAAATTTACTGCTACAAAAGATCATTTTTTCTTGCAATAAAATGCTTGAAATCTTTAAAATTGCTGCCATCATACTCTGTGATTATTTCTTCCAAAATAAAAAGAACAGTAAATGAACTGTGGCAATATCCTTAATTTGATGTGAAATTTAGTTTAAGAATTCAATAAAACTTAATTCTAGGAATTATTGGAACAACTAGCATCTTAATATTGAGTTTTAAATCAACATTCTATGGTGGTTGCATTTTCTTCCCTGACCAATATAATTAACTCCTAACAAATTCATTCTCTGTCTCTGTCTTTGTCTCTCTGTCTCTTTCTGTCGCTCTGTGACTCTCTCTCTGTCTTACACACACGAATGCACACATGCACACACACACACAGAGCAATCATGCATTGCTTTACAATAGGCTCATTCTGATAGATGCATCATTAGGCAACCTTGTCACTGTGTGAACATCACAGGTTGTACTTAACTAAAGATGATTGTGATTTCCCTTGGGCATATAATCTCAGTGGGACCACCTTTGTGTATGAGGTTCATTGTTGACCTAAATAAATGTCATTGTGTGGCACATGAGTATATATCATCAATAAAGACAGTCACGATTTGACAATTAGCATATATGAATAGCTCCAGGGTGCAGGGGCACTATCTTATTTGCCCTTCTCTGCATCTCAAGAGAGGGAACATCTTGTCAGGACATCACACCACAGAAATGACCCCATAAATAGTATGGACAGTTTGTTCACTTGATCATAGATTCTAAAACTAAACTTTTGCTATAGGTGGAAAGAGGATTGCTATTTCTAACCATGGATGTTAGATACAATTAAAACTCAAACCAAGATTCTTTTGTTTTTAAGAGAATAAAACAAAACAAAACAAAGTAAAACACAACCACGCAGATCAGAACAGAACAATGCAAGCAATACAGGTCTTCAAAACATAACAACAGGAAATCAACAATGGCTACCCTCTTATTTTCTTCAAAATGCAAACCGAGATTCTTATATTCTTAAGTCAGATTAATTTTAAAAAGACTCATGAATTAAGACAATGTCTAATGTTTTAAAAAAATATTCCAATGAATAATTCTTTTTTAAAAAAGACCATATAACTCTTCTTCCCCTTTCCATTTGCAAAAGCTCTATTTCCATTTTTTTCTTCACTCTTTTTTTTTCTAAAAAAAAATCCTTTTCCATCCTTCTCTCCCCACTCCCTCCATCTCTTCTTCCCCTTCACATTTGAAAAAGATCCCTTAGTTCCTATTATCTTTCATTTTGCTCTTTATAGGAAGCAAGAAGATATGGAACACAAAGGTTGCAAAAAAATTAGGATGTATTATATACATGTACAAACTCTCCATGATAAATGTAAACATATACTTCAAACATGTACTAATAAAAAAATCTAAAAGACCATACAGCTAAACCGAAATATGTAAAGAAAAGTTTGATAATCTCTAATGCACATAAAACTCGACACCTGCAGTCGATGTAGTAAACCAGTTTGTGAATCTAACTGTTCTTGTTTCACATGCTTCCGTGAGCCTGTATACCTAGGTTAACCCCATTTTCATAACTTTACTCACAGTCAGGTTTATTTTTGTTGGTAGCCTTATGAAAATCATTGTATAGTGTGTCTTTCCACTTCATTCACTCAGTTTATACCCTAATATCAAAAACAGACTGCAAAACAAAAAGGGATCTCTGAATCATTTAATTAACTGTGAGCTGCAATTTCTATTTATATCCAACTGCAATGTTATAGCTCTGTTTAAATATTCACAGGAAAACAGATTATTCTGTTTCTAATTTAAAATATTTAAGCATGCTGTAATTGACAAGTTATGGTTACCAATAAAAGGAATATATCAGTATTTTTTTCAATGTTTCAAGCCTATTTCCCTTATTCTGTGAACTAACCTCTGAAATCAAGATTAATAGACACAACACTAATTTAAGAATTACACCAACTTCAAAATGGCACCAAATTTATCTTCTGTCTTTGATCACACACTCTTTAAAGACAAATCTTTTACCACACACTTTCTTTTTACCACAAAAAAACACAACTGTATCAGTCAATTACCACCAATTATTGTTGGTTAATTAAATTCTCAAGAGCCAGAAAATATATCTACCCTACACTTCTTGCTTATTTCGCTTTTCTGATCAAGGCAAACTGCAGTGAGAAAAAAAAGTAGAAAGAACACTAATTAAAATTCATTCACATGATCTCCAAAGAACAGTAAACAAAGCAAAATTTTTTTAAAAAAGGACTATATCAATGTAAAAAGGTTCTGCATAGCAAAGAAAACAACTAGCAGAGTAAATCGACAACCTAGAAAATGAGAGAAAACGTTTGCAAGCTCTATATATTAAGGAGTTAATATCCGAAATATATAAGGACAGAAAATCTCAATAAAAAGAAAAAAATTAAAAATTAACAAAGGACAATTTGTCAATAGAAATTTGCAAATAGAAGGCAAATTATGCAAATAGCTAACAAGTACATAAAAAATTTTCCAACGTCACTAATTATCACAGAAATGCAAATAAAAAATCACATGAGATGTCACCTGGTTCCATTAAGAATGCTTTATCAAAAACACAAAAGATAACAAAGGTAGGCAAGGATGTGAAGGAAAGGAAACCCTTAGCACACTGTTGGTGAGAATGAAAATATTGTTGGGAGAAACAATATGAAATTTCCTCAAAAAATTAAAAATAAAACTGCTCCACCAACCCCACTACTGCATATATATTGAATGAAAATGAAATCAAAGTGGCAAAGAGACTTCTGCATCCCCACACTTATTTCAGCACACTTCACAACAGCCAAGAAATGGAACGAATGGAAGTGTCATCAATGAATGAATGGATAAAGAAAATGTATACATACATAGACAACGGAATACAATTCAGTTGTTAAAAAAAAAACAGGGAAATATTTTCATTTTGACAACACAGGTTAACCCGGAGGACATTATGTTAAGTGAAATAAGGCAGGAACAGAAAAATAAATACTCCATGATCTCATTCACATGTGCAGTCTAAAAAAAGCTGATTTTATAGAAACAGAGTAGAATGGTGGTTGGACCAGAGGGAATTGGAGATGTGTTGATAAAAAGATACAAAACTTCTACAAAACTTCAGTTAGATAGAAGAAATAAGTTCAAGACATCTGTTGTACAATGTGGTAACTATAGTTAACAATATTCTGTATTTATACTGTATTTTGAAAAAATGCTAAGAAAGTGTTGCCACAAAATGAGAAACGTGAAGTAATGCATATACTAGTTAGCTAGTCAATCCACAGTTTACATGAACTTTAAAACAATGTGTTGTGCACATTAAATACATAGAATTTTATTGTTAATTCTACATTAATTAAGAAATCTAATCATTGTCCATCAGAGAACCACCACATATTGACATAAAAGTACTCTCATATTTAGGGTAGAATTACACTTTTAGGCTTTTCCTTTTCCCAGTGATTTATCTGACCTCAGAACTCTTCTGGACACTAACATTTTCACATAAGGTGGGTAAAAAAAAGAAGAATGGCTTAGGAGACCATGACAACGTCCATCCCAAGAGCATCAGTCAGTCAGTAGACATAATGTTCACAAGTACTGACTACTGAATATCCTACTTCCAGACCACAAGGCTGGACAAGCTCAACTCCAGATCTCTCTTCACATGTGAGGACCATATGAAGGACCAGAGAGGACCCTTAGGGCCCCTTTTGCAGCCAGACAATCAATATATGAATCCATTAGGTCTATGTAAGCTATGTTTATCACGAAATGTAGTGACAGAACTCTGGAAGTTCACTTCAGTGAGTTACTGGAGACTACACTGGCATCTTGAGCAGAGCTGCAAAATGAATGAAAAGTGAATCCTTCTTTGAACTTCACAAGTCCATCATCTTCATATCGCTACTAAGTCATGCACTGGGAATGTGCACCTCAAGAAACCACCCGATATCCTCCCAAATAGAAACCAGGTAAAGGTGATTCAACAAGCTTCATCAAATCACAGTATCCTCAGACTGTTCTGTCCCCAGAAGATACTGCATAAGACAGAGCATCCCCCCTAAAACACTAGGCTACTAAATCAAACTGGGTGTAATGGTGGGGGCTCTGCTTAAGGGTTTCCCTCACCCCTAAATAACACATACAAGGAGGCACACATATGTTGAAGCTCAGCTTCCTGATGAAAGCAGACTCAAATCAGTTCTAATCACTAAAGCTAGACCCATACCCAATCAAGCTGCAATGATTTCCCTTTGTATACCTTCAGTTTTGCATGATATTGAGCATATTTTTCATGAGAACATATAACAATAGATTGTTTAGCCTGTGCCACATGAAGTCCTAAATGCCTTTGAAGTAGGTACCATTATCTCTTACAAAAGCAGAAACTGAGGCACTGGGTTGCCACTCATCTTGCTAAAGACAGCTCAGCTCCTCAGTAATGGGAACCGGGACTAAATGTAGTCTGATTCCAAGGCCGGTTCAGAACCATTATGCTGCTCTGAGCAAATAACAATAAGCAAGATAATGTCTCTGTCCACTGAAAGATCAGAGATTTTTTTGCTAGCTTGTTTATAGAAATAGGAGTATGTCAAAAACTACAGAAGGGTCAAAAATTTGCTTAAATAAACTGTTGGCATGACCACGAGTGCAGCATCTGACTCAATCTGAAATATAAAGTATATTGGGGTAAGATTGACAGGTGGCTGGAGAAGATGAGACACACAAGTCATGGAAAGCTTCATAGGCTGAGAACTTTGGAGTTTAGAGTGTAGCTTCAAGAAAGTTGCCCTTTAGATAGATCATTCTGCCTGCATGTGCCAGATAGATGTGAAAGGGGTGAGAATAGAGCTAGATGGATAATTGTGTCAATTACCAAAGTAATCAAGCCAGGGAAATTTAAGGAATGAATTACACTGGACTTGACAGCTGACAGTGAGTGAGAACTAAGATATGTTTTGAAAGTAAAATTAGGATTTGTTTGATTGGATTAAAAAGGAGGGCAGGGAGAACAGTTAAAATTGACTCCCAGAGCTATAACTTGAAGCTAGAATGAAACTGAAGGCTTGGTGCCAGGCTGTGGCCCTTTCAGGAGCTGTTGAAACCTTTAAGAGGTGGGGCCTTTCGGGATGAAGTTAGGTCATGGCAGTGTGCTCTTGATGGCAATGTTGGAATCCTGCATCCTTCTGCGCTGCTTCACTCTCAGGTTGCCATGATGTGAACAGGCCTCCTCTACCATGTGCTCCTGCCATGACACTGTGCCACCACAGGCCCAAAACAACGGGGCCAAACAACCAGGGCTTGAAAGCTCTGAAGCCATGAGTCAAAATAAAACATTCCTCCTTATAAGATGATTATATCAGGTATTTGGTCACAGTGACAGAAAGGTGATTCAGAGTAGAGGGGGATAGGAGAGAAGTACGCAATAAGGTAAATTTCAAGTACTCTGTGTAGAATGGAACCCTCCATGTCCTTGTACAAAATATGCCCAGAAAGCATCTGAATTATGTCAGTGTTGCTGGGGTCTGAAGATAAATGTGTGCAAATATCAGTATATGAATAAATCTGTTCTAATACAATGTGATTCTCTTAAAAAAAATTTTAAATCTAATTTGAAGGATTAGCTTTCAAGTATTAAAAAATAGAAATTAGACTGTATTTAAAATTTCTGCCATTAGCAACTTCAATTTCCAATAGCTAACAAATGACTTCATATAGAATTTTCAGAATAATTTTTCTTTATTTCTTACCCCTTCTTTAAACTCACTTCTCCTCCAGTTTGATTCAAGCATTGCTTGGTCCCTTTACTCCTAATCTTCTATTAGTGTTTTAGGGTTCCTCCTGTTAAATCTGTCTACTCTTTCTAAGTTTCTAGAGTACTGTATACACCAAAAAAAAAAAACAAAAAAAACACAACAACAAATAAATAGATCATCTGTCATGAATTAGTACTTGAGTGAGTGATTAAGCAATTATTTTAATGAGAAATATATGCATCTCTTTCAGTCTTGAAATTTCTACAAGTTTGTTCAAATTAAGCCTGTGACCCAGATGATAACATGAAGTTTTCATATACACACGGACATGCATGCAAAGACAAACACAATATATACACAGATAGCTTCATTGTGGTTTTATTTCCATTACTTTTATATTACTTTTATAAAAACTAAACGTCCTCAAAAGCAGTATAGAGTTCTCACATTAGAAGAACCCTCAATCTTTATGTTTCAAACTTAGACCAGCTAACTAGATGTTTAGTGGTATGCTTTGATGAGGGCTGAGAGATCATGCCAAAAACTCTTGGCCTCAGTGTTTAGCCATTGTAATTTATTCTTACATTCCCACTGTGGCCTCGACTTAGTGTCAAGCCCTAGAAGGTCATGATTAAAATGTAAATATATTATCTGGAGCAACAATTCATCCTGCATTACGTCTACTAGCATACCACAGTAATCATATTAGCTTCTAAGTCACTTGATAAGGCTTCATGATAATAGTTTGGGATATGAAACTTGGGTGGTAGGACAGAAAGAACAGTCCAGAATATGAGGCAAGGTCTAGGATAAAAGGAAAGCAGGATTCCTTGGGGAGAAAGATGTTAAAAGCCAAAGGAATAAACAAATTTGCTTAGAGAAATCTTGCACAGATGATGAAAAAGTGCTTTCACTTTTGAGTCTCTGTTTTTGAGATGATTTAAAACATGGTCATTATTTGCCTGAAATCCTGCAGGAAACTTTGAATTATATAAGTACATATTGTACTAGTTATCTTAGAAATGTGATTGAGTTGCAATTATGTCGGGAAAGCTCTAACTACCAAAACAAAATTGTATGGCATTCTCTATCATGCCTGGACAAATTTAGATGATTGAAAGCATAAACCAGGCCATATTTTATACTACATCTATATAAAGAAAAGCAGGAAAACCCTTAGTCTATGCATGCTGGATGCTGAAATAACTGGGACTGTAAAGCAGAAGGAGCATGTGCTGCAAGGAAAATGGACACTGAAATACAGTAGCAACCCTGACTCAGACGCACAGTCCAGATAATGATCCATTGGCAGAGTGCTGGAAAGCTACATATGGTTTTAAAAATCTACTCTAAAGGTCAGCTTTTCTGGAAGTGACAAATATTGTACACTTAACTACTCAAGATAAGAAAACATTTCACATAATTCTTGAATGGTGGTGAACTGTGGCCTTCATTCGTGGATGTGTGCAAATAGTAGAGCACAAGCTGTATCTTGTTTCATAATACTAAAAGTTTTCAGACTCAACAAAATTCCTTTGATTTCAAGACCTTCTAACAGTAGCCTTAATTTTATAAGAGGAGCTTGTCAAAGTGCCTAATACAATCCCTAATATATATATTAAGAGCTTGTTAAATGTTTGTTAAATCTTTTTTAGAAGTTTTTATTGGTGCATTTTAAATATGCATAATATCATTCATCATAGGAAATCTGCACCTGTAAATTATATATCTTGCTTCTTTTTTCTTATTCCCTTCCTTTCCTTTCAATCTCTCTTCTCTTCCTTATTTACAAAGCTTTGGTTCCATTTTTTTCCTTCTATTTTCTTTTTCTTTCCTGTCCCTTCCTTCCTTTCCCCCTCCCCCCTCATTTGTTTTCCCATGTGAATGTAAGGAAAGATTTTTTAAATAGGCATTTCGGAGAATTTTAATCATTAATGTTTTTCAAACACTGCAATATCAGATTACTTCTCTCCCTTTCTGACATTTCATTTGACTAGAGACACAGAGAGACTTGATGAACTCTGGCATGTCAGATCTGTGAGTTATGTGAGCTATATTTTATACACTTGTTTCCAAACAGTTTTCTTTTTTTATTCTTCTGCTGGCCCATATATTGCTTTTACAGAGGAAGAAACTACTTGGTTGCTCAGTCAGTTTAAGGAAGTTTGGTGATGGAACAGGAAGAATAGAAAAATTCAGAACATAGGGTAAGTTCAGGTAGGGCTAGCTTTTAATTATTTTAATTCACATGAAGTCACTAGTAGGATTACCAGGCTTAACAAAACAAAATATAAATTGTTCAATTAAATTTGAATGTCACAAGAATTTTAGTATAATTTATTTCATGTCCCATGCAATATTTGGGACATACATTAAAAGTTTTTATTGTTTTCCAGAAATTTAAATTTAACTAGACATCTTGTGCATTATTTGGCAGCTCAAGTCATTTTGGTAAAATCACAGATTAGAACTTAGAACTTAACATGTTACAGGAAAGATGTGTGATGTATCATTGCAATATGATGACTTTAACTATTAGGAAGATACCTAGAAGCAGAATAGTTGGCTCAAATGTAGTTCTATCTATAGCTTTTTGAGGAATCTTTACATTGATTTCCTTAGTAGTTGTACCAGTTTACATTTTCACCAACAATGTAGAAGTATTCCTTTTTATAATAAATTATAACGGCTTCTATACATACATATTTTTCTTAATAAGAGCATATACTCCTTGAGGTCAGCAACTGAATCAACTCTAGATACTCAGTGACTGGCAGTAAGTCCTGGCTCGAAGTCATCTGTCATTAAGTACTTAATAAATCTCTAAAAAAAAATTGGTGAATTGTTTAAAAAATAGTATTCAAAATGGGAGAGACAACCTTCAGAACTCCAAAGTAAAGATGAGAAGTCCAGAATAAAGATCCATGTAGGGGGTCTACAGACTTGGAATACAAAAGCATACTCTTACACAAAATAATCATTGATGTCACTGTCAAAAAAATACATATACATATATATATATTCATAGATAATTAGCTTTGATACTAATATGATACTCAAGATAGCTAGAGATAGTCCTCAGCTTGTTCCCACTTAGATTTTTCAGCTTTATAACAGTGTGAAGGTGATGCACATTCAGTAGACGCCACACTTCAAATTTTAAATTTTGCTGTTTTTTTCATGCTGAAAATACACTGTATGGTATTATCTGAAGATACCAGGCATCGGAAGTGAGCCACAGCGCCAAGTCAGCCACAAATCATGAGGGGAAATGATCAATGTTCAGTGTACCGTGTTCCTAAGCTAAGATGTTCTGTAGGTTAGATGGATTAAATGCATTTTCAACAGGTATTTTCGATGTAGGTTGGTTTATAAAACATAACCCCATTACAAACCAAGGAGCATCTGTACTTCTAAGAAAAATACTAGTTTGTGAACATTTAAGTGTACTCATTTTCTCACTCAATCCTTACAAGGTGCTGCTATGTAATCTCATATTACAAACGGTAAAATGAGTCTTACCAAGGTTAGTAATGCACCTAATGTTCCCATTACCAACAGTGAAAACTAAACTTGAGTTCGAGTGTCTCCAGTTCCAAGCTAGGTGCTTAATTATGCTCTCTGGACCTCTTACTGGTGAGTGCACATCTCCATGACATCTCTGGTTGCTGGATGTTCCAGTGTCCATTACACTTCAGATTGAGAGGGGCCTAAATTTTATTGATCATTTTCATAAATAATATGATCATTTCTTGGCCTAAATAAAATTTTATTTATGTTGCTTTTCATAAATTTGCCCTTTAGGTAGTGAATGCATTACTGTGCCTGTTTCATACTGTATTTCTAATTGGGAGACTAACAGTATAGATCACATTTTCATGTACCATAAGTATTAAGACTTTGAATTTAGATTTTAAAACTTCAAGACTCTAGAAATGGAAGCATTAACTGAATTTTGACTATGAGAAGCCTCTTGGTAGTGCACAGTTTGCATTTAATTGCAAAACAGATTGGTCCAGGGATGTACCTCAGTGGTAGAGCGCTTGCCTAGCATGCATGAGGCCCCAGGTTCAAGCCTCAGTACTAAAAAAATAAATAAATAAAAAGCCAGCTTTACCATTTAGTCATCAAGAAAAACTCAATTTTGTTATCAGTGAATATTTAAACACACATAATATGGATACACTATTTAGAGATTTTTTAAGTCTCATTTTAAGATAGTCACCAAATTTCTTTATAAAAACACCTATGAATCATTCATCGTTCTCTCGGTGTTTATTTTTACTATCAAAAATCATGGTTAAGTTTTTATACACTTTAAATCTCCTATAAAGTAGACTTTCTAAAACAGAGAGAAAGGGAGATACACAAAATATAATAAAGTTCATTGGATTTTGTTAGTTAGAAATATCCCGGTATCCATTTTCAAATTAGTTCTCAAACTTTAATGTACCTTCAAAGACTCTGCTTTGCTAAATCAGGGACAGAATCTATGAATTTCCATTTTAACAACAGAGATAAATTTGACACCCACAGTCCACAGACCTCACTTTAAGCCATATTAATTTTGCCCTCTGCTATGGGAGTCTCCCACAAAATAAAATAAAATGAAGATTAATGTGGTGGTTCTCAGTCCTAGAGGCACAGCAGAATCACTAGTCTGGAATTATTTCTCTTGGTGATTGACATCAGCAGCCAAAGTGAGGAATCACAGGCACAATACCATGACCGGATATATAGTACTGTGATACATTTTATTATGTTGTTTGTGTAATAATTCACAATTAAAAACTAAACCTTGTGTTTTGAAGTGACACTACCAACATTTTGATTAACTTTCTTTATATTTCATTGCTTAGCAACTTGCGACAGGAGTGGAAGACTCACGGAGTGACTACCCACATAGGAGAAGCCACATCCTCCCTTAGTGGCCAAAAGGATTGTAAATTTAGGAATGCTTTTATAGAAGCAAAGTTTGTCATCTTCTGCACCTCCACTTTTTGATCTAATGGGGTTTTTTGGGTGTTGGAGAACCCAGTGCAATGAATCCTAAAACACTGGTCATTCAAATGCATCAGACCTAGAAAATTAAGAGTTCACTTGCAGCCCTTCCCCACTCCTCTATTATTTTGTACCAAAGTATGGAGAGCAAAGAAAAGGAAATTTCATTTACTCCCATACAGAGCATCAAAATCGCACCACTATGATGAAATATGTCAAAAGAACCAAGAAGCAGGAGAATGTTGAAAATTAAAGAGATTAACTTCCAAAGATTTTCAAAGGAGGCCAAACTTCAGAAGAAGCAGCTCAAGGCTCCATTTTATGTGCAAATTGAACTGGACAGAGTGCCCCTATTTTTATTTGACTGTTTATCTCAGTGTGTACAGTATTTTATTTTCCTATGAGACAAGACATGTATCCTTAACCCTTACTGCAAGAGGGCAGGCATTGTGGTGTTTTTTATGCCAATTACTCTTGTTATAATAATTTTGCAATTCCATTATATTGCATAAGATGCACTTTGGGCATGGAAAGGGTTGACTGTTGTTTAAAACCTAATCTTGGTGCTTTGAGAAAGGTCTTGATAAACGAAGCTTAATATATTTTCCACAACTATATGCCAGTATAAATTTCAGATGGATCAAAGACTCAAATGTAAAAAATAAATTCATGGAAATATCAGAGAAAACCACTGTTGGTAATTGCATTATAACTTTCAAGTGCTTCCCTATCAATCAGAATCTTAAAATCATAAAGAAAAAATTGACAAACTTAAGTATACAAATGCTCAAAAATATGCATGATATAAAACGTAGGCAATGATACAACCAACAGACTGTGCACAGATGTTAGCATATTATATATTAAAAGAGCTAATCTACACATACTAAAAGTTCATAAAAACCCTTAGGAGAAAAACCAGCAAATAATAGAAATGATATGGAGAGAGGACAGAAATTCACAGAAGGGAATAACTGACTTTAAAACACATAACTTCATGTCAACTCTACTACCGACAGGAACACGGTCCTAAATGTAGTATGTGCTAGGTACTAGACTAGCTCCTCACATATATTAACACGAGGCAATTATTATTCTTTGAAGTGCATTCATGAAGATGCACAGGCACCAAAAGTTGCAACATTTGCCCAGGGTCACAGAGCTGATAAGTGGTAGAACCTGAATTTAACCCTGAATTCCCAGCTCCACTCCCTTAACCATCATGCATATTTTTTTCTCTTAACAGAAATGCACATTAAAACTACACTGAGATACAATTTTTTATCTTGCAGACTGACAAAAATTTTAAAGTTTGTTGATATAATCTCTCATCAAAACAATGGAGAACACGAACTAGTGCATTTCTAGTGAGCTAGAATAGTTATGATACCTATTAGCATAATCCAGGAATCCCACTTCTGGAAATTCATCCTCACATATAATTGTACACATATAAGATTATGTATTTCTGAAGTTATTTTTTCTATAGCATTTTTATGATAGCAAAAGACTGGAAAAATTCTACAAAGCTATCATGTCCTAGTTGCTGAATGGAATGTTATGCAACTATAAAAAAGCAGTTCCTATGCACTGATACGGAATAATCTCCGAGATATAACCAACGTTAAAAGCATGGTGCATAACAGTGTGTGTTACTTTTTTGTACAGAGAAAAGAATATTTTTTGTCATGTTGTCTATATATATATATATATATATATCTGTATATGCAGATATACATGATATACCCATATACACACATATATGTTGCAACATACATCTGTATATATGTAATATATATTATATGTAATATATATTACATTCCATGTCTGAAAATAAGAGGATTATAAATGCAGTATCTTCCCACTAGTCTCCACTCTAGTCAACTTTTCAGGTAATCTGATTCAGTTTAAGTGATGTGATTTGTGGGTTTCAGGCAGAAATGTTCTTCCTGCCAAAGAGACCCTCTGCTCACGGCCGTCACCCACCAGCCAAGTGGGTAACCTGCTTCGGCCCTTTCTTCTTTGAATTCCTATTGTTCTCTGTTTTTCAGAAACACTCTTATTCATGTTTTTCCTCAGACGTCTAGTGACACTGCAAGTATACAGAGCACACTAAAGCAATGGTTTTTTTTTTTAAACGATGCTGTTTAAGGCTGCTGTGTTCCAAGTACGTATATTCCCTTTAAATTCACGTTAAAAACCTAATCACCACTATCATGATATCAATAGGTGGGGCCTTCAGGGAGTTGATTAAGTGTGTTAGCCACCTTGCCCTTTGCTGAGTCACAACACCCAACACCCACAATTTAAAGGAGAAGAGATTTAATTAGGCTTATAGTCTCATATGACTTAGTCCATGGTTGGCTGGCTCCAAGGCAAAAACATCATAGTGGAAATTTCTGGCACAGCAAAGCTGCTTAGTTCATGGTGGGTGGGGAGCACCAACAGAGAACAAAACTTTACCAAAGAAGAAGAGATGAGAGACTAGACAGAGACCCCCACGGTCATCCTCCATGACCCACCCAGACACACTTGGAAGCACACTTCATCAATCCCCTGGGCTGATCCCAAAGAGAATGAAGTTGACAGTCCACCCTAACCACCATATTAGGTGGTGAGAATGAAGTCTTTATGACTGAAATCAGTGGCCTTATAAGACAGACCCAAGAGAGCTCACTCATCTCTTCCATGCTGTTAAGACATAGCTAGAGAGCTTTATTGATGAACCAGAAAATGGGCCTTTGTCAGACCCTTTGTCTTGATCTTCATCTTGGACTGTGCAGTCTCTAAAATCCTAAGAAATAAATTCCATTGTTTATAAGCCAACTGATGTATGATAGTTTGTTTTAGCAAACTGATTAACACAAGTGTCATCCAGAGAAAACAGATTTTTGTTACCCTTATTCTACTTCATCAACCAATGTAACCGAATTACATTATTATACCATATTTTCTCACAACAGCTTACTTTGTTCTGCTTCTTAAAGTATATGCATGTGAGATTATTTCCTGGAAGTAGCCTAAATCAAACAACCTCATAAATATTTTATTTTAAAAATGAGCCATTCTCAATGCAATTGTTCCTTCATATAAGGTCAACTTTTTATAATTTATGAAATAAATTATTTAGTTTAGAAAATACCTTCATTGAAAAACAAGTAGATAGTTGGCTCCTAAGTAAAACTACTTTAGGAAACATGCTTAAGAAGCAAACCATTCCTAACTTATCTTAATTACCTGTCTAGAAAGGAATTTTGCAATCTCCAAAACAGAGAAAACTTATTCTTTGTCATTAGACTAATATGCTTCTTTTTTGAGTGAATTTCAATGTGTTTCGACTTCCAGTACCTTTAAGGTAAAGTTCAAACTATAACTCAACCAACATAAGTCAATAAAATATAAAAAGTAGATATCTTCATATGCTTCAATAGTGTTATGTCTACAAATATGCAATAGGTACCCACAAATACGTACAAAGAATGCTATTTTTATTTTAAGAACATACTTAGAATTTTTCATTTTAAAAAGAAAAAAATAAAAACAAGATACAGAATTTCAAAACAAAATTATAGGAGATTAAAAATGGTTAATATATTGTGTATTATCTTCAAACTAGTTGCTCAGATATCAAGATACAGGCATGAAAAATAAATCAAACAATGAAAGTACAAAGTATTCTTTTTGATGAATTAATAGAGATTAGTAGTATAATTGGGTACCCTATATATATAAAGTCTATCTCATATATATCTAATTATCTAAGATATCTAATTGTCTATCACATATATATATATATATATATATATATATATATTCTTTTTCCTTCTTTCTTTTCTCCTTTCCTTAATCCCAAGTCTTTCCTTTTGAGCAGTTTCTTTCCATTTCACAATATTATTGTAGGTTTTGGATTTTTTTTTTTTCACTCTCTTACACTAGGGAGAAGGTTTTAACAAATGGAATTTTTACTGTACATTTGAATCCATTTCACTGGAGATAAGATTGCCCTATCTCTTAAAATACTGAATCATTTCCTGCCTTTGAGCCAATATTTTAAATTGTGCATAGTAGAAGGTGCTATTCAAAAACAGAGCACTATGGAAACTCAGAAGCAAAATCAAAGCCTCTAGCTGAGGGAATCACAGATAAGATAGTGCAATGTTTTGGATCATTATTGTATAATAATATGCTACCCTGTCCTCATACCACAAATCATATATTATTTTGATATATTATAAAATATTTTATTAAAGCTAGGCTTGACCATGTGACTTGGTTTTGCCAAAGGAATGTTACTAAAGGTGATACCACTAGGACTTTAAGTGTGGTCATTTTTCACACTCACGCCATTATCAGTAATTATTGGATGCAGAACCACGGAGACATACGAACCAGATCTGAACCAGAGCAACCTCGAAGCAGCCCAACCAACCCCAGCCTGAAATATGGCTGCAGGCCAAGCCCAGTCGAGAGCAGCTGAGCCAAGCAGCCGTCCAACACCTAAGCATGACGCGTTATAGTAAACCACTGAGATTTTGAGCTGGTTTGTCATGCAGCATTATTGTGGCAAAAGCTGACTGATGATGGGTTCTAAACTGGACATAAAAATGGATAAACTTGAAAGAAATCTTATGAGAAAAGAACTTTGCAGTCTGAAGAATCATATGAGGAGAGATATCCTACCCATTAATCACTCATCAAGAATTGTCATTCTTTATTTTGTGTGTCTATTCATTTCTTTCCATTCTGACCCTAGATGATTTCCCCTTCAAATCACACCACCCACCGCGAGTCTCCTGGGGAGTCCTTCTCCCTTAATCTCTTCTAGTTGCCCAATATATAAAAGACAAGTTTACAGTGCTGAAACTGATGATCTAAAGTCATTGAGAAACCTTCAACACAACCCCTTGCAAACTGAACTTAGTAATGTGTTGATCCATTCCTACATTTCAGTAAATATCTTCTCAGTACCTATTATACTCCAGTGTTGAAAAGCCCAAATCAGATATCACGATTTATCCAAGGGAACCTAAAAGCTCAAGGAGGAGATGAGCAAGATCAATTATTTTATGGCAATAAGACAGGTCTGTAGTAGCAGCGACGGGTGGGGGGGGAGCTAGCAACCTTTTGAGGCTGACACTAATCACCTTCTCAAAGAAATGCACCACTTGAAGATCTGTGTTTGTTTTGCTGCAGTGAGTAGAAGTTAACACCAGGAAAATGATCTACACTGCAGGCATATCCAACTCATGGCTCACAGGTTGCATGCAGCCCTGGACAGCCAGTAATGCAGCCACAGGATCACAGGCTTTTAATGTTATTATGTGATTCTTAGTAACATTTTTCATGACTCAACGGCATGGTGTGGGAGTGTGGATTGCACAAATGACAAGAGGAGACTGTGTAAAGGAATCTGAGGTGTAGTCCTATCTCCACCTCCTGTGCCAACCAAAATCAGTCAAATCAAAATTTGCATATATCAGACATTATGCACGTTTGTGCAGTGTGTTGAGTAAAATGCTGCAAGTGCCCATAATATTATTTCAACTTACATATGCATGTGTGTGTGCCTGTGAAGACAGGCATTGACTGTTACTAAACAGACATGTAAAGCTTCTCATGTAATTATTAAACACAGACTAGATGTGTTATTGTGTAAAATAAAGTCAAAATATAAAAAGGGAGTCTTGTTATTTATACTCATTAGCTATATTGCGTATTTTGTAAACTCCCCAAGACAGTTCCTCTTTTCTTAATGCAGCCCATGCAAACCAAAAGACTGGACTTCCATGATCTACAGGGTTATTATTCTGATGTATGATAAGATAAGAGTAGCAGGGCATTCTGGGGAGAGTAAACAGCACAGCTGATTACATCAATGGTGGGACAGCACAGAGGTGCAGAGTAGGAATCAAAGTTATCTGTAGAGAAGAGATAGTTGACCTCCTGTAAATTCCATGCCCTATGCTTCACTTATAACATGCTGTCACTACTGTTTCTGTTGTCATTTAATAAATTAAACCTTAGGAATGAATAAAATATGGGATCAGTTCACACATTTAATACAATAATCTTAAATATCATCTTTTCACCAACACAAGCAGCAAAGCAGGATGAGGAAAACATCAGAAAACTAGAAACCGGAGATGGGTTTCACTGTTGATTTCACTTATCTGAGTCTTGGTTAACCAGCCTGGTGACCATGACCAAGACATACACACTCCCTAAAATCTAGTTCCCTCAAAAATATAAAGCAGGTCACATTTCCTGGTTATTTATATTTTACCATCCCTATCAAATAATATGTAAGAAAGTAATTTCTAATTCAGAAATTGTCACATAGATTCTAAACATTTCTACTCAATGTAAGAGAATGCATATTTTGCACAATGCCAATCCCAATCTATCAAAAGTAATCACTAGCTTCCTTAATGCTTCTGAGTGGCTTCATGAATGATAGTATCTGTTGTGGCTGATACATTGTGTCAACTGAGAGACTCAGCAGGGAGCCAGGGTTCTTACTTTGTAAATATCCTCATCCTGTGCAAAGGAGGGCAAGGAGATTTTGTGAGTGCTACACCTGCCCTAGAATGGGGGTGGTCTATGTACAAAATAAGGGTAGAGAAGAGGCTTGCACTTTGCTCTTTTGCTCTGGCTGCTGCCTTGAAGTGTTGCCCCAGTGCATGCTCCCCTGCCTTGGAGCCAGCTGATTATGGACTGAAATCTCCAGAAACTGCAAGCTAAATAAACCTTTCCTTGCTTCACTTTGGGTGTCAGGTGTTTTGTCCCAGCAAGGAGAAAAGTAACCGAGACAGTATATTCTAAGCTCATTGTAGTTCAAAGCTGAATTTCACAAACACGCTAATAGCCCAGAGCTATTAGTGTAGACTTGTCACTGGAGACATTATGCTAGGAAGTGGGAAAATGTTTAGAAAAAAGTTTAAAATTTTAAAAAATATAGACCATATGGTCTTAAAGAAAAGAAAAAACTGAAGTAAGACAACATAAAACAACACAAGTGAGCAGGTAAAGCTCCAGAAAAAACCAGAAATCTATGAATGTTACAAAATAATAACTACGGTGGAAGCAACAACAAATAGAATGAATATGAGCTAAATAAGAACACCAAAGAGAAGCTGAAGAAAATAATTCAAAAGAACTAAAAACTAATTTTATAAAAGATACATGAAGAACAGATAAAAATATCTAACATAAACATAAAAAACATCCAGAGAAACTGAGTAAATGAAACAGACAAAATTTTAATATATAATGAAATACATCCTTTCTGAGATTTACACTTGAACTTTTCAATCAACAAAGCACAATGAATCACCATAACATTAATAAAATTTTCATAATATAGTTTTTAAAAGATATGCCATATCCCACAAAGAAGAAAAATAATGATACAGAGAAATCAATCCCCAAGTATATATTGGTATTAAACCTTAAGAACAAAGGCAAGAATATTCAAGAAGAAATAGAGTCTAATCGTATGAATGATTGAGCTGATCTCCTTATCCTGCACAATAGCATGTAGTAACAGAAGGCTTTAGTGTGAGATCTGAAAAGTTAAGGGGGGTAAAATGATTGGCTTTTTATAAAATAATATTACTTGTAAGAATATCATTTTCCTGAAGTTCATAAATTCTTTAGCTTACTTCACTTTTCTCCTTTGTAATAAAATAAAATATTTTAATTAAAATATTTACAGTATAATCCAACAATTATGCAATTATTTTTCACATGTATACATACTTCAAGAAAAATATGAAATCATATATACTTAGTACTACCCATGACTATTTCTGAGCAGTTGGATTTGTGTTGATTTTTCTTTTGGTTCATTTTTTAAGTGATTTATTATAGCATTTGAAGTTTTATTTTTAGTGTACAATTCTTATAGAAATAGCACATTCTTTTAAGTATAATTAAAGGCATAAAGGTGGACAAAGAATAGAAAGATAATTATACTAAGATCTGAAATAAGACAATTCCTAATAACCAGCACTAAGCTTGCCTCAGATCTTTCTTCCAAGTAGCAAGGTATGTAAGATAATGAGTTACATGTTTTTAAGGTATGGCAAAAGAAAGCAGAACAAAAATTATCTTGCAGGAAACAGACTGGTGTTAATTGAGTACCTACCACCTACCAAACACTACATAATGCATTTTTTCTGCAACTCTACGAAATTTTATTTTAGCTTGTTCTTCAAAGGAGCAAGACCAGATAAGTAACTTGCTATGGAGCTCACACAGGTAATCAGTGGCAATGCCTAAATGAGAACTCAAGTCACATGATCTCAAAGACACACTGTTAAGGTTTGTATATAGATGGCCCCCTCAAGCCTCATATAGTCAGGGAAGTGGTTGAATCTAGCGTTTGTGATTGACTCCTTGTCTAGTGCTGGGATTGGTGGTGTGAGTTCTGCACCCGCCCAGGGGTGGAGCTGACATACAATGTAAGGTCGGAATGGG
>RJWT010003813.1:0-35271 GCA_004365215.1 Cuniculus paca | reverse complement strand
ATTTATCTGATGGAAGAAAGACTGACAGATGTTATAAAAATTTATCAATTAACGTGTATTAATACTGTGTAACAATGCAATTAACCCCATAGGCTTATTTTTTTCTCAAGTTCAGACAGCTGTAAAATGGTCATGGATAATTCTCTAAAAATTTGATCCTTGAAATTTACCATCTGCTGGTCCTTGATGTATTTACTAAATACGAATTAGCACAACTCCATCATATTTAGGTGCTGTGATCCACATGTGTCCTCCACAACTTATACATTAGCATTTAATGACCAATGGAATAGTTTTAGGAAGGAGCCTTAATAGATGACTAAGGCATGCAAGAGGAGTATTCAGGGATGCATGGTGGAAGAACACGGTTCCTTCCATCCCTTCCATGGTCATGGTACCACAGTGTTCAGTCTGTCCAGAAGATACAGAGATCAGTCTGCACCTGACACAAAATGTGCTGCCATCTTGATCTTGGACTTGTCAATCTCTAGAACCATGAAAAATAAATTTGTATTATTTAAAAATTAACCACATTGGTGGTATTTTCTTTTAGCAGGAAAGAAAGTACTAAGCTATCAGGTAAGGGTAAAACTAGAGTCAAGTAATTGTACATATTAGACAAAACTATAAATTGATTAGTTTCTATAAATTGTTGACATACTGATGGTATTGCTAACTTTCTGGATTTATAGGTGAAAAGATTTAGTTATCCTAAAACAATAAAAAATTGAAATAGGAACACAGTTTCAGAACTGTATTTCTTTGCATGAATGGCCAAATGGGTCAAGATACTATCAGTGGTGGACACAGATGTAATTTCTTGTCATTGTCAGCAATTAGAAAACCAAAATGATATTTTTGTTATTTTCTCTAAATTTTCAATTAGATCAAACAAGTTTATCTGGTGCATTCAAATTAAGTACATTTCAGCTTCAGTAGCCTGTAAACAAAATACAAAAAGTGGTTAGTTTACCAAATCAGTTTCAACTCCACATGGAACACTTAAAAAGATAGTTTATAAATTCCATAGTCTAGAAGATATTGGTGCACCATTTAAAATATTTTAAGATACCAACTGTGTTGGTGGCTTTCTCTTAATAGAAGTAATTTGACCATATTATACTTAAGTTGTCTCCAACTCTTTGTGGCTATTATCTGCCTGCTAAGAGCTGCTCCTGAACCATCTGACTTTTTGGTAAAACTCAGTGATTTATATTAAACACAAAGAAAGAAAAATAATTTAAGGTTTATGTAATAATATTTTACTGTTTTAAAGAGAGAGATCTTGACTTGCATGAATGAAAAAGTATTTGCATTAAAGAAATCAGACATCAAGTGTGGAGACTCAGAGATGATGGGAATTCTAATTACATAAACTGATTTTTAAGTTAGAATGTATATAAAATATATATATATTATATTATATGTATATATAATATAATATATATTTCCATGTTTTCCCTTTGAATACATACAATGGAAGCATGGATTTTCATGACATTTTGATCATTTTCAATGTATTTGAAATGTACTATGAAGACTATGAAGAAAGATGTGTAATCATTAAAAACTTAAGGACAAATCGATGACAATAGTTCTTAAATTTAAATGGTTATGTTAGTTTTCTATTACAGTACTATTCTCACCTATTACCTCACATATAGAGACTTAAAACAATAAAAATATCTATATGATTGTGTAATCTTACAGTTTTAGAGTGTATTAGTCAATGCTTATTAGAGTGAGACATAGAAGACTGTAAAATGTCTGTCGGCGCTGGGAACCTGAAGGATCTAGTCTAGGGCTTGGAGCCCATGGTGTTGTTCTGTGCAAGTCTGTATTAGTAGTTCAAATGAGCAGCAATGGGAGATGTAAGGACTTGGTCTGGAGAGGCCCACAGGCCAGTGCTGGAAGCTAAAGTGTCTGTGCCCAAAAGCTGAAGGCTCTGTGCTAAAGGCTGTGGGATCTCCACTGGAAGTTGGGAAATGAAGTCCATGATGGAGATGGGACTGGAAGCTACCTCTAATAAAGAAACAGCCAAAGCTCTTTTAAGTAAAAACCACCAAAACTCCTGTGAAGAAAAGGAGTTGTATAGAAGCTCCTTCAAGGAAGATTAGCTAGAATGAAGCTTTTCCAAGGAAGACCAGATGTAATCCTTCCCTCTTGTTCTCCTTTTATACTGTTCTAACAACGATTCCCCACAGAGTGAATCTCCCATGCTCTGAACCTTGCTGGCTCAGTTAAACTTGGGGTTCTCCACTCCACATGACAATCAATCAGTTAACCACCACATCTGCAGGTTAGAAGTAAAATCAATGGAGAACATGGAAATAGAGATTGTGTAAGTGAGAACAAAATCAAGAATTTGAAGTAACAAGGAGGAATGAGAAGGGTAGGCTATGAGAAAAAAAGAATTAAAATGTGTTATGTATGTGTACCAGCTCCCCATGTTGAATGTAATCTTTATGTGCTGGAAACACGTACTAATTAAAAAAAGACATCTCCATAGACTAAAACCAAGATCTCAGTAGAAGGATGTCTCCTGGAGGCTCTGAGGGAGAAAGTGTTTCCATGTTGCTTGCAGACCTCAGAGTACACCCACACACGGTAGCTCCCCTACAGTTTCAATACCAGGAGCAATGGATGAATGCTTTAAATATCATCCTCCTTTCCAATTTTTGAATTTTCATGATGATAGCAGGATCAGTCAAATAATCTATAAAAATCTACTTATTTTAGTGTTAGCTTATCAGTAGCCTTAATTCCACCTTCAGTTGTAAATCCACTTCACCAAGCACGATAGTGTATTCACAGGCTCCAAGGATTAAGACATAGACATTTTGTGAAACCGTTATCCTGTCTACCACAATGGCTATTTAAATTCAAAGCTAAAATGAACTGCATGCAAGCTCTAGACTCAAAAATAATTAAAAATTAAAAGTTCCCTTTAGGTACATTATGTAAACAAAGTAATTACATTTGCAGACATTTATAAAATATGTTCAACAAAATCATTTAAACATTATTCATGGTAGAGAAACTCATCATTTATAATGCCTTCAGAGAAATGGTCTTATCCTCTTAGCTTGATGGTTAGCTCCGTATTTGCTTAAGTTGTAAAATAAACCATTTTATATAAATTTATTGAAAATGTTAACAAGCATCCAAGAGTGTGATTATATATACTGGAAATAGCAATAAATAACTTTTTATTCCAGTTCTTGCTTACCGATATATATGCTAGGTAATATTAAAGACATCAAACTAGCATATGTGGATGTTCTGGAAATAAAAATACAATTCTGTTCTTTTATTTTTTTCTTTTCATTGTATCACCCTATTAAAAATATAAATCCCATCCCTTCTGAAAGGGAAAGTAGAAAAAAGAGCCACAAAATGAAATGAATAAATTATCTATTTTCTATCCTTGAGACTTCCATGTTACTTTGAAAAAGACAGGCATAAAATGAAATATTATTGCTTTATTTTATTTCTTTCTCATTTCTGTTAATATATGTTTGCAACTGTAGGAAACCAATACATAAATATATCACATTTTAACTATATATTTAACATATTTCTCATGGTTAGAGAATGAATATGGCATCACAAGAAGAAAGCAAAATGACGTTTTTTATAATACTTTGAACATTTCCATAATACATATACATTTGTGTAGTTTAAAAATTTTTCTGCACATTTATCACCTCCTTTTATGCTTTTGTATTTTAACTACAAATTTGAGTCATGGGTTAATACAGCCTTGAGATATTCATTGTTTGTTTATGAACAGTTTCCATACAAGGTTGTAGAAGACTTTACACTACAATGTTTGACTTTTTTATTCGCCATAAATAACTTCATCATCAAGACATTGTGTAACAACAAGAAAAATATTATTTTGCTGTAGATTATAGGCAGACTTTTCAGATAAAAATTTACATTTTCTTATGAAGAATTGAGGTTTTTTTTTGCAGCACCGGGGATCGACCTCACTACCTCATGACCTCATGGCCTCACGCTTTCCAGGCAGGTGCATAGGCCACTGAGCTAAATCTCTGGCCTTTGTCTTTTTGAGACAGGGTCTTGCTATGCCGTTCAGGCTGTCCTTGAGCTCACTTTGTAGTCCAGGCTGGTCTTGAACTCACAAGGATCCTCCTGTCTCAGCCTCCTGAGTGCTGGGATTACAGGCGTGTACCACCAGGCCTGGCTCTGAAGAATTGAGTTTATAAGAAACAAATCAGATAGCAATGTCAGAAATTGCAGAACATAAACAAAGTTACAGTGTTACCACCAAGGTTAGAGGTAAAACATTTGAGTGTGATGTGGAAGAGTTTATCTCGCTCCTTGGCTACTCACTCCTTTCTCTGCTTCCTGCCCACCATAATGTAAGCAGCTTTCTCCCACCAATCTTTTCCACTCTGCACTTCCTGTCTAGGAGCTATGTACTGAAAATATGAGGTATAATAAACCTCCCCTCATTTAATTTGTGGGTGTCTGGTACTGTGGTCCAGAAATGGGGAAAATGATTAAGACAGATTTTTTAAATAACATAATTCTTGGATAGCTAAAGAGTTTATGTAATGATCTATGAATTTTAAAAATTTCATTTGGTTCATTTGACAGGTTTACCACAGATAAAATTTGATTATCATTATGTGGCTTTTGTTATCCTTAAATTTTAGACCATAATTATATTTGATAAACAAATACAGTATTATAGTATTTGAACCCTACACTATATACTTCCCTCTGTTGGGATATGATTTTATTAACAATAGAATTTGTAAGATATTATCATCTTCATGTTACTGCTGTCCCATCATGTTATTTTTCAGTGAATTTAGAAACTTTGACCACAACCTGAGATACAACAACTTCATGTATATTTTAAATATGCTGATAGAAATACATAAAAACCAAGTGATGAATTTTTAAATTTCACCATTTGACTAATACAAACAACTTTCTTTTCTCATATGATTACAATAGTTATACTTGATAAAACAGAAAAGACACTTTATTCTGAGCTAAGAAAAATAAAATGTTTTAGAATATGTTTTTAAACTGCTTAGACCTTCAATTCTCTTTCTATCCTTGAGTTATTAATAGTACAGTCATGTCAGAACAACTAATTGCTTCTGGTGATGATGTAATGAATAATTTCCTTTCATCTTTTGTCTCAAGCATATATATTGATCTGACTGTATCTCACTATAATGAAGTATAAAGAGGATGGTTCTCCTTGCTGAATGCTGAAGGACATTGCAATATGAATATGATGTGACATTTGCCACCTGGTTCTGCTGTCTTGGAGCATCTTGAGAAGCCTTATTAGCAAAATTTTTATGTGTACCTGCCAGGTGTGGAATCACACAGTGGAGACTGACTTTGAAATTCTGCCCCTACAATATAACACATACACACACACACACACACACACACACACACTTATACACACACAAAAGTTTTTCCTCATTATTATTATAAACCATCAAACCAACTAAATCTCTTATATAACCCTTCAGAAATTTAAAAATTATCAGTTATTCCCTTGCATACTGAAGCATCAATAAATAGTGGCTTTTTAACCCAAGTCTGATAAGATTTTATAGTTTTGTCTAAAGAAATGAATGACAGAAACAAAGTAAACATGCTAATCCTTGATAATGAATTAAGGCCCAGGAAGTGAATATGTGAAATTGCTTTATTTATTTCCAAATTTACAAATATTATTATTTCATATCTTAATTTCATATTAATAAATTTTCTTTCTCCTCCCAATGATAAATTGGCAACAAAAATATTCAGGTAACAACTGAATTGAAATTTTAGGGTTTAAATCATAGAATAATATAGCTACCAATGATTATTGTTGATCTCTTCACTTTCTGTCATGTTTTATTAAATGATATGCACAATTAAAGAAAATACACACTTGCTTTAAATAAGCTAATGGCAGCAGGATGGTTTCCAAATGGAATCAAAATTTAGGAAGGACTCATATTCGTACAATTATCTTGCAGAACACTGATCTAGAGCTTTCAGTGTCAAGATGAGTAAGCTGAGGAACTAAAATGGTGAACTCAGAGGTTTATGTGAATATACAAGTGAAATGCAGCAAAGACTACCTTTAGTTTGAAAGCAACTACAGGCAAACATTTAGACATATCACAATTTTAAAAGATAGCCAATGTTACACCACAGTAAGTTTTTTCCAATTTACTCTGTTAATATAGTATTTTTTGACAAAATATTCTTCAAAAATAAGTTAATTATATAAATGACACATGCTTTCTTTACTGATGCAACAATTATATATTTTTAAATAGAAAGAAAAGCAAGCATTTACTTTAAAATGTCAGTTTTATTACCTTATGTAAACGTGGCAGTATTAAGCATTCTGTCTTAGTATGATAAATCTACTGATATAAAGCAATAATTTTTCTTTCTGTGTTTAAAGGGGATTATTAATTTGTATTGAATTAATTTGACAGAAAAGATTTTACTGTTATTCTAGTATTTGGTAATTACATTAAATCACATTTAATAACAAGTTTTGTCAATTATATTTACTTAAAGTTGCTAAAAATTTTTAAACTGATATATTAAAAACTTCTAGTCTTTGTCACTTGTGAGAGTTGTTTATTTTTCAATTCATATTAACATACACATGGCTATGAAGATAGAACTATATACTAAGTGGTTTTAATCCAGAAATGTTTGAAAACATTCTGTTCAAACATTGAAGAATTTCATCCCTGACAACTCAAAGTAACAGATTCAGTGTTTTAACTTTTTTTCTCTCCTTTGAGAATTTCCTGGAGACTAAGTCTCTTTTATGATTCTCACAATCTTCATACTTTTTCTCATGTTCCATCCATTTCTATTGTACATAATCAAGAGTAATTAATAAATTTGATTAAATCCATTAATGTTTATACTCCACTATACAAACCTAAAGTGATTCGAATACTAAACATTAAATAGAAAAGTATTATAACTCAGTGGTAAAATGATAAATAATTTCATGTCTGAAGAAGAGCACTTCATTTTGTAATACTATTATTTTAAGTATAAAAATAACCATAGCTTGAACTCAATACAAAATTAAAGGAGTCAAATAGAATATTATGTTGTATATATTTTATTTATTTATTTAGGTAGCTGGAATTGAACTCAGAACCTTGCACTTGCCAGGCAGGTGCTTAAGCTGCTGATCTGTATTTCCAGCCTCTGTTGTATATATTGACAGAAACAAAGAAACACAATGTAGCAGTTTAAGTATGTAACAAATTACCTGGTCATTCTTGAAGCGAATGATACATTTGATTATCATGAAAATTGTAAAGCTCTCTATGTTTAAAAATTTCTATGTATTCCCTTTGTTATTAAGAAATCAGAATGTGCAACACAAAACTTGATAACAATTTGTGTGTTTACTTCTATGTTCTGGTCTCTTCCATGAGTTTATAGCATATATTGATGTGAATATTAGGCTCTTTTGATTACAAATAGTTTGAATTATATTTTAAAGTCAGGTACTGAAATGTCTCCATTCTTCATTTTTCTCAAGATTGCATGTTCATACAGGATGCTTTGTTATTCTATACAAATTTAGGTATTTCTAATGTACTTTACAAATATTAGGTATTTCTACAAGGAATCTAATTTCTTGTTTGTAACTTGTATTTTGATAGGAAATGTCACTGGTATTTTGAGGGACACTGCATTGAATCTGAATTTTGTATAGTATGGACAAAGTTATTTAGAATATTTACAGTTAGCAATTTTGGTTCTCAATCCCCAAATATGTTTTCCTGGCCTCTTCAACTTTTTTGGTCAAAGAATGAAATCACAGTTTTCATTGTAGAGATCGTTCAGACCTTTCACATCTTTAGTTAAATGTACTCCTGGGCTTCTTTTTCTATTATAAATAAGATAACTTTTTTTCTATTTCAGAAACTTTTCTATTGGTATATAGGAATGCCATTGATTTTCGTATGCTGATTTTGTATCTCACAGTTTTGCTGAATTTATTTACTAGTTCTCAAATTTGTGAAATTATATGGGTATTCTCCATAGGAATAATGCCATCTATAAACACTGATGAATTCACTTCTTTTCCAGTGTGAACACCCTTTATTTATTTCTCTTGTCTAATCCCTGTGATGAATATGTAAGGTATGCATGCCTGTAATTTTAGCACTCTGGAGGCTGAGGTAGGAGGATCACTGTGAGTTCAAGGTCAGCCTGGGCTACAAAGTGAGTTCAAGGCCAGCCTGAATTGCAGAGTGAAACTCTGTCTCAGGAAGAAAAAAGAAAGAAAGAAAGAAACAAACAAACAAAAAACCCATCAGATAAATAAAAGCAATAAAACTGGGCATTTTGTCTAGCTCCAGATCTTGACAACTTTCAACTTCCTTATTCAAAATAATGTTTATTGTTGATGTATGTCCTTAGCCCATTGCTTTTTTTTTTAAACAAAGGTATTACAAGGACACATTGGACAAAAGAATCCTTTAAAAAAAGTGGTACTAAGAAAATTGTAAATTACATGCAGTAGAATAGGAAAAATATCACCTCAAACTGTATTAAAATATAACACCTAAAATAAATAAGCTACTAGAAGTAAATAGAGGAGACATTTCAGCATGTTGTCATGGCATGGATTTTTTTGGACAAGAAACCAGTGGCACAGAAAACAAAAGCCAAAACAAAACAAAACAAAACATGAAAAAACAAAAAAGCAAGTGTGGATAATTGAACAAAAAATTTTCTGCAAAGCAAAGGAAAAAATCTTCATAATGAGACATCATAGGAATATGGGAGAAAATATTTGCAAACTGTATATATGATAAGGAGTCAATACTCAGAATATATAAGAAAGCCTAAAACCCCAACATCAAAACTACAAATAATCCTATTAAAATTGAACAATATACTAAATAGACATTTCTCAAAATAGGGCATACGAGTGTCCAGCAGGTATATAAAAAATATGCAACATCTGTAATCATTAGGGAAACGTAAATCAAAACCACAGTATCACCTCATCCTAGTAAGATTATTATCAAATAGACAAAAGGTATTACTGTTACTGGGAGTGCAAATTAGTGCAGCAATTATGGAAAGTAGTATGATGTTTCTCAAAGAAATTCAAAACAGAGCTATCATTTGATCCAGTGATGTTACTCTTAGTACATGCTCAAAAGAATGAAATCAAAGTGCCTGCAAAACAACTAAACTCTTATGCGTATTTCTGCACTATTAGCAATGGTCTATAAATGGAAAGAACCTCCTCTCCATCATCTGAGTAGTGGGTAAAGAAAATCTGATGCATGTACACCATCAAATACTACTCAGTCTTAAGTAATAAATCTAGTCATTTGTATCAATATAAATGGAACTGCAGAACAAGAGCTTATGTAAAGTAAATAAGCCATACACAGAAAGACAAAGAAACAAGTAACACAAGATGTTGCTGATATGGAAATCTAAAAAGTTGATCTCATAAAAGTTTAGACTAGAATGCTGCTGACCAGAAGCTGGGGATAGTTTGGAGTTGTGTATGGGAAACAGTAGGTGAGTGAGTACTGACAGATACGTGTAATATGTCCTTGTGTTCCTGAAGAGAAGATAAGAACTAGGTGCAGTCTACTTCAAAAAACTAGGAGAAAAGATTCTGAATATTTTCAATCTAAAGAAATAATTGTTTGAGCATTTATTATATATATGAATATATATGATTATTATATATATATCTTGATTTAAATAGTGGATACATGTATCAAAGAATAGCACGCTAGCTTATTGATAGTCACAAATTTTGTTTTTCTAGATCAGCTAAAGAAAAATAAACAAAATTAAATGTAGACAAGAAAAATCAGTGCGAAAGTTAACCATCTCAAATCGTTTTATGCAACAAACTGCAAACATTTCTGACTAAAATGTAAACCAAACATACAGCTCACACCCTAACCATCCCAAATTGATGGCACAGCAGGGCAGAACTGTGAGTCCCACAAAGGATCCTGCTCGTGGACACTCAGGGAGGCTCGAGACTTCCATGAGGGTCGACTGGGAAAGCAACTGGTGGAGTTCTGGTTTCCTCACTGCCTGAGGCTAAGCCTCGGAATTTTTGTGGGATCACATGCCACAATCTGGCCACGCCTCACTGTCAGCGAGGTCTGTACCACCTCAAGGCTGTTGTGAACTGGGCATGCAGTGAAGATACAGCTCAGACACAAGATTCTCAAAACCTTTCTTGGACCTTCCTTTCTCAGAGAAGGATCCTATGCCACCGATCCAAAGAGCAGAGTTTCAAGAGAAGGTGAAGAAGATGAGAAGGGACAGGGTTCTAGCCTGGAGGGTCTCATAATAACTGGATAGGAGGAGCCTATACAGAAGACTGAGAAAAGAATAGAAGATACTTCCAGGGCCTGCACCTATGTACATAGAATGCAATTCCGTGTTTTGAAAATGCTAAGTTTCTTACATTCAAAGAGATAGGAATCTGCTAAGAAGCTAAAAGCAATGCTTGATGAGCAGTGAGTCAAGTTAGCATCCAACTCAGGAAGATGCAGAACAACCCAAAATATCAAGCACAAAATCTGCTTCTGTTACACAAGAACGCAAACATCCTCAAGTTTCCTTCTGGTAATGGTAATAGTGAAGTCAACACAAGTGAAAAGGCAAAGAAAGATACTGAAAGACGCCTACTGCTAAAGTGAAGCCAAATATCACTGAAAGAGTTGATACTCTAAAGAAAACAAGATTGGAGAATCCAGATATTATTCTCTCCCAGACTGAGTAACTTTCATAAATTTTCTGTGGTTTAGTATTCTCATTCTTAAAATGAAAAAATTAATTTAAAGAAGTAACTCAGTACTTATTAGAGTCATACTTATTAAGGCATAAAATGCATCTAAAGTACTATTGCACACAGAATAGTTATTCAGTAGATCTTACTTCATCCATATTTGTTTATTTTGTGCATTTTTACCATAGCAAATAAAAGAAATCACACAACTATTGGTAATAGTCATTACCCCACTGAAACATAATAAGTTCCTTCTAAAGATATTTGAGAAAATACCCACATCAAATACGTTACCCAAAATAGCCAAAACTTTAAGCACAACTTAAACAGAAGTAACATTTTAAAGTATAAAAAGGAAACTTTAATTATAGCCCAGAATTTAAAAAGAAAAGAAAAGAAAAACTTTAACAAGTTCAGGAAAAAGTGAATGGGCGATAAAGGAACTATTATAAGGGAACATAAGAAAGAGGTACAATAAATTATTGTTTCTCTATGTCCTATGGTAGTGAGATGGGTAATATAAACCATCTTGATGGGAAAAAGGTATGCCTTCATTGGGAAATATTTTATTCATAAACAGTGGAGAAATACGTTTTATTTAATGTAGGGCCAGAAAAACAATAATAAAATGAAATCCTAGTGAAAATATCAAAATGCATGAGGAAGACATGGAATGAATAGTAACTTTATGAAATCATGCAAAAGTAAAAGTACAGAAAGGTATCTTTAGCTGAACAGTAAAAACTAAAATAAAAGAACACAAAAACAATAACTATATCCAACTATTGCCCTTTGTGTGGATAAAGTATGATTATTATTGAAAGATTGAGCTCAAAATCATCTGTTTAAATGCAGCCAGAGAAGTACACTTAAAATCAACAATAAAGGAGCTGTCAAATAGTCAACTGAAAAATAAAATAAAATTGGCTGTTTGCATCACACACGCTCATGCTGTAATTTAAGATTAAAGACAGGAAACACTAAAAACTATTTTGTCATGATAAAAGGCACACTTTACAAAAGAAGGTAAAACAGCAGAAAACGTGCTTGAATCTGATAGTTACCAGCTATATTCACAAAATGGAGATGATTACAAATGCAAGAAGAAGCTTATGGGGGAAAAGATTTTAAAAGAAAAATTCAATATCCTAGAGGGAAGTAAGCAGAAAAAGTGAATTCCCTCTGGAACTAGCAGCTGATGGTAAGAACCCCAAAGGCTCCATTATAAACAGGGAAGAAGCACTCAAAATAATCTGTCAGTTTCGATAATCAGTATGAAGTTTTGTGCATAAAATTCCTTTAGTGATGTTGGAAATGAAAAGCCAACACTGAACACCCAGTTCCACAGTATACCAGAGTGTGCAGAAAGAGCCCTCATCTGGACAGAGAGCAAGCTGTGCTGTTTCAAAACAGAGGCCATATTTTTTGCCTCATTAAATAAACTTGCATCCTTTTAAAGGGAAAGTAAACTCAATAAAACATCCTATCATAGTAAAGTGTGAAATGAAAACGCTCTGAAATATTTCTTATCTTACTACAAGGCAGAACTTGGTATCACATGTTAAGATATCTTGCTGACCTCGACCTGTGGTTAATGTAAACTGTCCACCTTACTAAGGATTCGAAAGGGTACAGAATAATAGATGTGACATGTTTTAGATAATTTCTAAGTCCCACAGGAGTGGTGAGGAAAAATGATTTATTTGAATAGCTACCATATCAAAATGGATAACAGACTGCAAGAGGAGGAGGAAGTGGAGGAGAATGAAAAGGAGGAAAACTATGCCTTATTTGCCTTTCTAAAAAGTGGGAAAAAAAACAAATTCTTCCTACTTCCTAATATCTATCCTCCATTTTTCTCCTTATTTACACTTTGGGTTTCTCACACAAGAGAAACCATGTCTATTTAAACTTGTGTGTCTGATTTATTTCACTTAAGGCTATGGTTTTGAGTCGGGGACATAGCTCAGCAGCACCGCGACTGCCTGGCAAGCACAAGGTCATGAGTTCAAGTCTTGGTACTCAAACAACAAAACAAACAAACAAACAAAGAGACTATGGTTTTGAGATGAATTGATTTATCTAAAAATGCGTCAAGTTTATCCTTCATTATTGCAGAGTAGTACTCCGTTGTCTGTAAATACTACATTTTCTTTATCTATTCATCTTTTGATGGGCACATGGGCTGTTTTCATTTAGCTATTGTGAATTGTGCTGCTAGAATCATGGGTGTGCATGTGTCACTGTGTGGTATGGTGTGGTATGATGACTTTAACTCTTTTTGGAAAATACTTAAAAAGGGAATACTGTAGTTGAGTCAAGTGAAGGCCAAAAATGGAAACAGAGCTTTTGTATATCAGGGCAAGAATAAAGATTGAAGGAAGTGGAGGAAGAGGGGGAAAAAGAATTGAGATGTGTTATGTACATATGCCAATTCTCTATCATGAGTGTGATCACTATGTATGGAAAATATGTAGAATAAAAAATAAATTTAAGAGTGAGTTGAAAAAGTGCCACCTGAATGTAACCTGAGACAAACACAATTGAGCACAGGAAGCTGTGGAAACATTGTTTTGAGTGGAATAATATCATCAGTTGAGTTGGGTTCAAGTGCAATTTTGCTGCAAATTGGAGCAGAGTAACCTGGAGGAAACTGTGTCTCTGGTGGCGGCAATGAGCCTCAATGAATGTGAAAACTTTGGAGCAGAATTCACAGGTCTTGACAGTTTACTACATTTGTGAAAAGATGTAATGAAATGAGACCCCTGAATATGGTGCTGAGGACACAATGCAAAGCACTGTGAATAGCCTATTAAAGGACATAGTACATTCCATCTTCTTTCTCAGTGCTTCTTTCTCAGAAGTCCTAAAAGGTGAGTGGCTGAAGTATTCACATTCATTGCTCTAACTGGATCCCAAAACTGGATCCTGCTTATTTTCTGAACTTTTATGATGTTTACTTCTACATATGCTCAGAAACAATCAGATTTTGAGATAAGCAACCAAAAGATGGTTCCCCAGAAGGGAAACAGCAGTTGGGGGGAATAGTGTTAGAAAGTAATAATTGTATTTGTGACTTTCCAACTTTTGTTTAATGGTTCATCTACAGAAAAAAAAGGGGGGGGACCTAGATTTCAGGGAAACCAATATTTACAAAGAAGAAAAACTTTCCAAAAAAAAAAGAAAGAAAGGAAACACTATGGTGGTCATACAATTGTGTATCTCAGAAATTCTATTTCACTTTTTATTGCCCTTTCTGTGCTAGAGATTAAAAAAATATTCCAAACTGGTACAGATTATATAAATTACCCAACTCAGAAAAAGTATGGTGTTAAATTTAAAGATATGTTTACCTTTTTACATTAAACATTCATGTGAGAATAGTACTTGTGGTACTATGATTACAAATGTGATTTTAAGTTTTAACTCTCTAAAGTCTCAAAATTTAATCTGTGATGAAAAACATCAGTAAGACAAAAAATAAAATAAAACAATAACAGTTTCCCAGGAAAACGTTCCTAATTAAACAGCTGCATGCTAATGGTAAACTAATTGCAATAAAATTGCAGGAATTGTCAAAAACTCTGCAAAATAGAAACTTCTTGGGGTTATAATCAATAAATTGTTTAACAATTTGAAATATTTGGATTATATTTATTTGAAATATAATCATTCCTAATGTTTTAATTTTAATATCACAAGAAGAAAAAGTAAAATAATACTTTGTATTAAGCTGTAAATATATAAACTATATTATTACTTTTAAAATAATAAATTTCAGTTCTCTAGACAACAGATATCTATCTTTAAATGTGATTTGCATGTACATGTGCATCAAATCACACTATAAATCATTACATTTTAGAGTTGATGGAAATCAAATCTAAATTAATCAGTTTACTTGATTCAAGTAAAAAATAATAAGTAATTGAACTGAAATTAAAATCTTTCTTTTGTTTGACTGCAAATGAGTTTTATTGACTAAGTACTACTGTATCCCAATATTGGATTTCTAGCTATGCTCAGAATAGTTTAGATTGGTATTCTTAAGTTTGTAGGAATTCTCAGTGTTTCCTGAAATGTGTTCGAAGTGTTTAGAACAGTGTCTGGCTTTAGTAGTGATCAATAAATATTAGTTGAATGAATAAAACGTGTTGTAACATTTCAGTATAACTAGATTTTAAAATATCAAATCACATGCCGTGGCTGAGCATTTTAATCTCCCCATACATAAATTGAATAATCAAAATACAAATCTGTGCAACCCACAGCAAAGTCAATGCTGTTGATCACATCTAAAATTTCACTCTTCAGTAGTTTCCAAACTTCAACTTCAAATATCCATTTTATCACACAATAGAAACAAAAAAATGACATTTATGCACACACATAATGTTTATAATTGGTAAAAATTGTAATTCATGAACAATTTATTCTAATAAGTTATTTTAATATGAAAATATTTCAATTATAGTATTATTACATGCTATTATTTATTCGCATCAGGAATTTTTTTTTTTTGGCTTTTTTTGAGACTGGGTCTCATTATGCAGTTCAGGCTGGCCTTGGGCTCACTTTGTAGCCCAGGCTGGTCTCAAACTTGCAATGATCCTCCTGCCTCAGCCTCTTGAGTACTGGAATTACAGGCATGCGCCACCATGCCTGGCTACATCAGGAATCTTGACATTTATAATTTCCTTTCTTAACCTTGAAAATAAAGTGCAGCCAAATTGATATGCTAATGATAAAAAAAATTTAAAAGACCTTATAGGAGTTGAAAACTGAAAAATAAAACACTATAAAAATTACTTTCTGAAAGGCAAAAAATATAGAAAGTTTATTGTCTTCATATTTTCAGCATTAAAAAAATGTATTTCCTCATCATGCACAAAAGAAACAATCAAGTTTATTTTAAATAATATTATTGTCTTCATTGCTTTGTTCTTAGTGACAATGACAACAGCTGCTATCTATGTAAACTGATAAATACTCTGGACTTCAAAGAGGAGGCTGGAGGAACATATCCCTAGAGTTGCTTTATTTGCTGGCTGCCATACTGATTATCGGCTATGCTGAAGACAGTTCTTTAATAATTGATGTTCCTGTGAGGGGTTTGTTCTGGAGCAGCATAATAAACGCAAATAGAGCTTAAACTCAAAGACTCACACATCTCCTTATATGGATCTCAAAACCCAGTGGAATATTAGACACTTAATGAAATCTGTATTTTATGGATCCTTGCATAGTGTACTTTTTAAAGTTTGTGTAGATAAGCCCAGAAACAATAACACCTAACTTTTAGGAACTGAGGGAATAGAATCAAATTATTAAATAAATAAAATTTGCACAAAATACTTATATGCCACATCTTAAAAAAGTTTAATTGTACATGATGGGAACATTTTGGTAAGTAATACAAAATTTTCTGGAAGAATAAAAAGAGAATACTAGCATATTCTAAACTGTCGGTTTAATATAGAAACAATAATATAAATCACTATGCAATAATGTAACCATTTTATTAAATATATTGGTCTCAGGGTGTAAGTCATAAAAGAATTTTATTTCTTTTCCCACTGTCTCCAAACCTAATCATTAGTCTGATGTGTATGTTTCTGGGATAAATTCATGAGTAGTTCATGTGGTATTTCTAGACTTCAAACTGTTCAATGTAATAGCTGAAATCCTGATTTGCTATGTAATCAGAACTCTGAACTTCGTTTAAATAAAAGCTTCTATTCTTTGCTCAGTGAATCCCGCTTTAAGATGAAAAGTCTGTGCTTGGTGAAGAGAAAGATTAACTTCTTATCTTGTTTTTACAACTCTCCCCTTACTTGCTAGCTTCGCATTTTGACCCTAGATCCTCCCCCCATCGAGGTCCTAATGAGCAGACAGGTGATTAGGGAAAATGATGCAGCTGAATTCTCTTTTTTAAAAATGTTTATTTTATGAGAGCATGTTTGCAATACATGCATTTTACAATGATGTTGGGGAGTTGGTACAACCATATACTACAGCTTTTTCTTTTATGAATCCTCTTCCATCCCCTCCATCCCCCCCTTCTACTTTTTCTTTATTCTTTATCATTCCTGTTGATATTATTAATCTTTGTTCAGGTATATGGCATATAATGCCCACATTCATTAAAGCTATTAGGACCTTGAAGTCACGTGGCATACCTTCACTCATAAGTCACTCTAAAAGAATATTTCCACATTCTTTTCCCCTCCTCCCTCACCTTTGGTCCCCTGGTCCCCTTCCCATTTGCAAGTGATCCATCCCCTTGTCTTGTTCTAGCCTTCATTTATTTTTTCCAAGTTTGTACTTTTCCTCATTCAGATGAGACATACTGTATGATATTCACATTTGTGTGCCTGATTTATTTCACTCACTATCATACTTTTCTAGTGCATCCATTTTCCTACAAATATCTCAAATTTGTTCTTCTTTATCGGTGAGTGGTATTGGACAATATACAGGCTGAGACAGGCGGATACCACATTTTCTTTATCCAATCATTTTTTGATTGAATATATAGGATGTTTCCAGGATTTTGCCATTATAAGATGTGTTGCTTTAAACATCGGTATGCATATATCAATGTAGTGTGATGCTTTAAAATCTTTGGGAAAGATACTGAGAAGAGGGATAGCTGTGTCTTATGGAATTTCTAATTTTAGTTCATTGAGAAATATCCATATTGATTTCCCTAATAGTTGTACTACTTTACATTCCCACCAAGAATGTAGGAAGTTCCTTTTTTTTAACCATAGTTATGCTAGCACATGTTATTCTTTTAATTCTTATCGATTATAATACTTTCTGGTGTAAGATGGAATATTAATGTTATTGTAATTTCATCTCTCTAATGGTCAGAGGTGTTGAACATTTTTCCATATATTTGTTGGCCATTAGTACTTCTTCCTCTATCTGTTCATTTCACTTGCCCATTAGTCCCCTGTCTGAGGAGTAACTGGCAAACCTACTGGAAGATAAAATAGGTAAAACAGCTGAAAACATGGGTGTAGGAAAAGTTTGTCTAAGCAGAACCTAAGTTGAATGAGAAATAATGGCAATAATTAACATATGGGAATATATCAGACTAAAAACTTCTGTACAGCCAAAGAATCAATTAGTAGAATGAAGAGACATTCTATAGAATTTTGCTAGCTATTACTCAGACAGAGGGCTAATATCTTTTTTTTTTTTTTTGGCTTTTTGAGACAGGGTCTCACCATGCCATTCAGGCTGGCCTTGAGCTCACTTTGTAGCCCAGGTTGGTCTCAAACTTGCAATGATCCTCCTGCCTCAGTCTCCTGAGTGCTGGGATTACAGGTCTGCTGCCACACCCGACTAGAAGACTAACATCTTGAATTCCCACTTGAACAGCTATTAGCCCTCTTTCAATGGGGGCAAATATTCAACACTGACTTCTTTATGGAAGTGATTTTTCTCTATTTTTTCACAAAATCCCTCTCTACTACCCCAGGAAGGCACAACTGCAGCTAACTCATTATTGATGTCTCCTCCAATGCATCCCTTTACTCAAATTCATCTTTGGCTGTTACAGAACATTCATAGTCTTCACAATCATAGTCCAACTAGGGGAGGTTCTTTCAGAGTTTTGAAAAAGTTCTTGTACCGCATATCTGGTTCAAGAGAAGCATATACCTTGGTGTTCCTTTTAATTTTGCCACTTTAGGTAAATAATGATATTCTTTGACCTTCACATTTCTGAGACACTTTTCAGACTCACTTCTGTAAAATTGGAATATCTAGGGATGTATAACAAGTTTTAATAGTGACTTTCATGAAACAAATCCTTTGGCTAATGGTAAGGATAAACAATACCACAGCATTCCAACAGTTATTCCAGGTGTTATTATTTTGCCTTTTAAACTGTAGTATCCATATAACAACCATCCAACAAATATCCTTGAAATAGATAATGAGCTAATAGGTCAGAGCTCTGATATGTATTTCCTTTACAAGTTCCTTATATGATTTTTAATATATTCCATTGCCACATGAATTTTCTTTTTTGGTTCCTCAGCCAATTGCTGTCTGGCTCTCCTTCATGATGGTCCCAAGTGTCATTATCCTCAACACTGCAGAGCTTGATTTCCATTAGCATTAGGTCTGCTGTGGTCTGATCTTTGTAAGTCCATGCAGGATAACTGTATGTGATTTTAAGACCAGAATGTAGTTATGGACTGAATATTTGTATTCCCCAAATCTATTTCTTAATGTCTTAAGCATCAAGGTGATGGCACTTGAAGTTGGAGCTTTTGGAAAGAAATGAGAGATGGATGGGGTCAGGAAGGTGAGTTGTGCCCTTATAAGAAAAAAGTCTTTCTCCTTGCCCCGTTCCTCTCTCTGCCTCCCCCCTCCTCTTTTTCCCTCCCCTTCCTTCCCCATATTTTCCTTTTTCTTTTCCTTTTCCCTCCTCTCCTTTTGCTATTTCCCTCTCTCTCTCCCTCTCCCTATTTCTCCCTCCCGCTTTCTTCTTAGACTCAGAGACAGGAGAATACTTGGGGACATTGCTAACAGACCTACAAGCCTGAAGAAAATTGTACAAAGTTCTGAGTGGGTAGGTACCTTGATCCTCCTGGACTTCAAGCTCCAGAACTTTGAAAAATAAATTTCTGCATTTTGAGTCACTCAGTGTATAGCATTTGCTTGGACAACCCAAGCTAACACAAACACCGAAGCTCAAAAACCTTGGAAACTTGGCAGAGGTGTTACGGCTAAGTGGTGGAGACTGGATTCAAGTCTAGGAGTGCTTGAACTCAATTTTGGTTCTTTTGGTAGAGCTTACTCATCACCTGTGGATTCAAATTCCTCGGACATACATTTTGGAAAGGTTTGACAATTTTTATGTTTTTCTCATAATTATAATAATCTTTTCATAAATATTTGTGAGTATTTCTGGAAATGGATTAGACTCATTCATACTGCTAATATATATTATCTAAAAACACCTAGAATCTCAAAACTGACATCTATTCCTTTAAAGGTAAAGTAAACATTTGGAATCCTCCTATTAGAAGCTGAATATGTGGTTTTATTTTTTATTTATATTGACTTTTCAGAGATTATTAGGGATTCAAGATGTTTGAAGTAATTCATTCTGAATGATAACTGACAAGGCTATATGAATATTTGCATTCTTAATAAATAAAAAAGAGGCAAATCAAAACCCAGAAATAAAGTATGCAATAAGTATGTATAAATTCTGGCAGGTTTTATCCACTTGTCTCCATATTTGAGAAGTCTTTTCTTAATGATTCAAAGGAATTTTGTAGCACCAACTCATAACTAGCATTACAGTTTAGTAACCCTGTGTAGAAAATTCATTAACATTCTCTGGATCTAATTTGGTTGCCGACACACCACTTACGTGATTATTAAAATTTAAATTGCTGTCAAATGATTCCAAGAATCTACACATCTGAAATTAGTGATGTATTTCCATATTTATATTCTATAAAAATAATATTTGTTTGGCATTTATTCTGTGTAGAAAGAAGAGTAATAGTATATTGAAAGAGTTTATGTGTAATGACCGTGGCACCTCTTATAATTAAAATATTCCTGTGATCAGAGTGGGACGTTACTTCAGAATATGTAATGTGTTTCAGTTTTCTTTTGATCATGCTTTGATTTAACTGATTAAAAAGAGACTTTTTTTTTTTCTAGAAACGTACTTCTGAGCATTTTTTTAAAAAACTGATACAGGTTTCTGGCCTATGAAAAGAGTCAAATCAATGAAATTTATTTCTGACTCAAAAATTAGTTCTAGACATGACTTTTTTTTTTAAATAAAAGCTTTCCCAAAAGTCAGCTCAAGGTTTTTTGTTTGTTTGTTTGTTTGGGTTTTTTGAAGGGAGACTAAACTGGCCAAAGACTGAATGCATACTGGATGAACTATATATGACCCAGTAAGGAGAACAAAGTCTCATTTTCCTGAGCAAGTATTACTTAGCCAAACACTGAATTCAGAAACAGTAGGCACAATTATTTTTAACATTTCTAAGAAAAGTAAATGTTTGTGTCTTTGTTTCTAGATTGCACACATTTAACTGCTAAAATTGAGATGATTTCTATTATGAGATAATGCTGACCAGATAAAAAGCATTTGGAAAGCTAGCTGTTATTCTCAGTAATAGAAACTGCAGATCAAAGACCTGCCCCCATGCGTGTATAACCTCCTTTGTGCGTTAAAACCTTAAAACAGTGTTTATTCTCTAAAAACACTAAGAGGGACCTACCGTTGCTTTTCCATATTTATATTCCATTAGCAAGTGACATTATTCAAGCCTCATTATTGCTCCTAATGAATCAACATACGAAAGCTAAACTTTAAACCAGTATGAAATATTTGAATGAGTTCCTGCAGTGCACTGAACTTGGTGAGAAAGTTTTTGAGAAAAGAGCAAACTGAGAGGAAAAAAAATTTAAGTGCCTTAATTGCCATGATAAATAGTAACATTCCTTGTTTAATATTTGCCCCCAAACTGATATGGATATAAATATTGCAAAACTTATCTGCAGGGTCATCTATTTTTCTGGCTGCTTCTGGAAATAGAAATTCTAAGATCTAGTTTGTGGTCAAGGCCACACAACAAAACAATTTTCTTAGAACATAAAGATCATCATGTAGCTATAGTTTTCAAGGAAAACAATGATGAAATCACTGTTGCATAAGACAGATGCTCCCCAACATTTAATAGTTCAATTTACAAATATTTTTACTTCCCTACCATGCAAATATATACCTGCCCAAAAATTCTAGTTTTCATTTTTAGCACACTACTGAGTAAGTTGTTCAAAATTTTGTGTTTGATAATTTTTGTCCAATTGTAGGCTAATTTAAGTGAAATAGCACATACAAAGTAGTTTTGGCTAATATTTAATGTTCTGTGTTTTAGGTGCACTAAATACATTCCCAATTTATGATGGGTTAAATGGGATACAACCCCATTGTAAGGGGGGGGGTATTTTGTATGCAAGTTTATAATATTGTTAACTTTCCAAGTTGGAATTCTTTACTATTTAAATTTTTCATAATGAGAAACAAAGATATAAACTCCCATTTTGGCATATTCCTTTGGCTATAAACAAGGCAAACATGATGTCTGTCCTACACTGCAACATCAAAAAAGCTTCTATTTTCAAAGTTTCAGTAAGCCAAATTCAGCATTACTTCCAAATACAGATAATAGTTAGCTATGTTTTAAGTAGCTAAGTAGTAAGATTAAAAGCAAGAGAATCTAAATAATTGAAATTACACTAATAGTTGCTAAAGTGAAAAACCACAGCAATCTAATGAGGGAAACAGTTGACAAACAGAAAGGAAGAGCCAAGAAATACAGAATGGCAAGGTGGGCCAGTGTGGGTTGTTCGTATTGATTAGCGTGATTAGCTAGGACATTGTAAGGAAGAAATGATACAGCCTCGAATTCACCAAGGAGACATTTTTGGGGAACCTATGAGAGGACACTACAAAATCAGAGGCAGAGCAGAAAGCCTGCGCACTTCTAGATGTGAGAGAGCCCACACCTGAAGCGCAGGGTTTGCACCTGCAGCAGTCTAAGCAAGGTCAAGGGCCCCCATGAAAATAAACCCAGAATTCAAAGATTCCTTTTAAAGATATCTATTTCTTTTTAATTTTATTTTTAATTTTTTTTGTCTTTTTGAGACAGGGTCTCACTATGAGGCTCAGGCTGGCCTTGGGCTCACTTTGTATCCCTGGCTGGTCTCGAACTTGCAACAATCCTCCTGCCTCAGCCTCCTTAGTGCTAGGATTACAGGTATGCACCACCATGCCTAGCTTTCTTTTTAATTTTAAAAACAAAAAACAATAAAAACAATTGCAGTGAACTTAAAAAAAAAGAAAGACGTCTATTTCTGACACACTGCCTGGTGACAGTAGATAAGATGTGGTGAGGTGAGACCTAACATCATCCTCAAATATGGTACTGGACACTTCTTGTACAGAGTAGCCCATACTACAGTGATGTGATAATTTCATGTCTTTCTCTGTTTTCTGATGCTGTAAGAGTATATGAGACTGAGTGATAATTTATTTTTCTTTAAAGTTAATTAGCTCATGTTCTGGAGGCTGGAATTCCAAGGTCAAGCAGCCCTATTGGATTAACTTCTGATAAGGACTGTGTACTGCTCCATGCATGGGGTTACAGTGGGGGAATAGAAATGACAAGTAAGTGTGTACAGGTAAAAGATGAGAGGGGCCAAACTGTGAGTATGCCTAACTCATTTCTTCTAGAATAGCATTAATCATCCATTCGGCCCAAATATCAAACACTTCCAACTGGGTTCAATCATACCACCTTTGCACCTTGCCACATAAATGAACTGAGTGTCAACACGAGTTTTGATGGGAATAAATTATATTCAAACCATAATATTTTACAAATGCATGTATTTTGGTTTACTCATCTATATATGGTTATAAAACTGCCTATGTTCTTTTATTATTTATTTGCTTCCTTATTTTGAACTTTCTAGGGATTGAACTGCATTAATTTTATTAGTTGCAATAAATGTTTAGCTGCACACACTCATAGTTTGTCCACCAGAAGCCTTTTCTTAATGTATACAATCATCTAGTGAAACATAATAAATTTTCGTGAAACAGCAAATGAACAGAAAATGATGTGAATTGACAAAAATTTTATACCTACCAAAATGCCACCCTAAAAAGTTCCCCCATACCAGTGAACACTGTTGGAAAGTGGTAGTAATCACTCTCATGGCTTTTTGTATAAAATTTGCCTTTTTTTCCATTTTAATTTTTAAACACTTAATAAAATTATTTTTATTACAAAGGTATCATATTCTATGCAGCACAACAAAAGATATTTTCATTTGAAAGTATGTTGTTGCTTTATCAATATGAATGTTGGCAAGTATACATGCTTTTACTCTTACATTTTGTTGTAAATATAACACAATTTTTGAGTCCATCCTTCTATCAGTGTGTATTTTGGTTAATTTAAAGATTTAGCTATTGCAAACATTTTTCATTAAATCCTCTAATACCTGTGCAAGTGTTTCCCTTAAGACTATCTGAGTACTAGATTTACTGAATTTTAGTACATTTAAATGATCAAGTGGATGACTGAAAGTGCTTTTACTAAGGCAATCAACCAATTTGCTCTACCCGCAGTATAAGAAATCAGCTTTCTCTCACTTGGTATGTATAGTGTTTCCATTTAAAAAGCCACCTGGGGATAGGTGATTGAGCAATTTGAACCCTGGGAAATATTTAATGCATGGATAAATATTGATGTGATATCATTAGTATTCAGAAGCTATGTAGAGGCTGATCTTGTTATAGATCAGATTTTAATGTAAAGTAACTACCACAGTACCTGACAAATATTACTCCTATGAGCTATTTGAACTCACTGTGTTAACAGGACCAAAAAAATTAGTAATTTCATATGATTTAATTTAAGACGTGATTTTCACCATTAACCTATCTGTATTGGTTAGGGTTTGTTAAGGTTTGTATATAGATGCCCCCCCCAAGCCTCATGTAGTCATGGAAGTGGCTGAATCTAGCATTTGTGATCAACTCCTTATCTAGCGCTGGGATTAATGGTGTGAGTTCTGCACCTGCCCAGGGGTGGAGCCCACATACAATGTAAGGTCGGGAATGCCAGCGTGTTTTTTCTATCTTTGGCGCGGTTTGCTCTTGCCGCTTGCAGCCGCCATTAACGGCTGCCCCCTTTTGCTCTGGCTGCTGCCTTGAAGTGTTGCCAGTGCCATGCCACCCTGCCTTGGAGCCAACTGATAATGGATTGAAATCCACAGAAACTGTAAGCTTAATAAACCTCTCCTTCCTTCATTTTGGGCGTCAGGTATTTTGTCTCAACAATGAGAGAAAAGTAACCAAGACAGGCTTTCTAGAGAAACAGAAATATATATATATATTTATTACACAGATATGTTCAGTAACCCTCATATCCAGTAACCCTTCACATACATAAGACTTTTGGGGGGCATTTTGTAACTAAACCATAGCAGTTGACCAACAAAAATTATGTGTGTCGCAAGTGTGAAACATGGTACTTTGAAGAATGTCTTTCTTTTAGTATAGGCAAATTGGTAAGTAACCTGGTTTACCTCATGTATTTAGTATGACTGGTGGTGAGACGTTAATATCAACCCTCTCAGAAATTTCTAAGTGTGCGGTGTATTGTTATTAACAGCAAATTCCACATTATACAATATATTTGTTGAACTCATTTGTCCTGCCTAATTTAAATATTGTATCTTTGCCAAGATCTTACTGAACCCCTCAGTGCCACACTAAATTCTGGTAACTATCATTCTGCTCTATGCTTCTATGAGTTCGTATTTTTTTTAAATTCCACACAAAAGTAAGACCACATATTTATTTGCCTCAAAGGAATGACGTTTTAAATGAACCATAAACATGCTAGTAAGACATAAATACTCTCGTAATTAATCAAAAGTGGTCAAAATAAAAGAAATAGTAGAAGTTGATTAAATTTCAGTTTGTTACTATCAAATGGAACTAAATCCTGACCTCCCAAATTTTCACTATATTACACATAAGTGTTTGAGGTAGGAAAGAATATAAAATAGAGAGTATTTGGATATATCCCAAAATGTTTTACTGGATAAATAAAAAAAATCTTTCATAAGAGTAAAACACAAACTGAAAACATACAATTCTGTAACAGTTTTTGTTACAGAAACAAAAAAACACATTGCTTCTATGAGGTATTATTCAAAAACTTCAGTATTTAAATTTAAAAAAATTATTCATTAAAAGAAGAATTGCTATTAATCCCTGTCAAACTACTCTTCTTTTTTTAGAACACATTTATTCCAGCATTATTGTCAGTATCTCTTTCCTGAGAGTCTTTTCTGGCATTGCCTCAATGGCCTGAATCAGTTCAAAGCACTTACTTTTCACAAGCATTTTGACATCAGGGAAGAGCTAGAAGTCTCACAAGGCTATCATGCCAGATCTCATAAAAAATGTGGATGAAGACCCAGAGTAATGTTTCCACTGGATTACTGTTGACAGTAGCATTCACCTTATTTTTGAGCACACATCATAAAGATACTCATGAAAAAGGCCTTGCAGAACTGCTTCAAAACTGGGAAGAGTGCTTAGTGTGTTCAAAGATGGGGGGAGTATTTTTACAGGAAAGGATGACAATAGATCTTTTACTATAATTAAATGTTTTAAAATTTAAACATTTGCCATATATTTCATCACACCGTGTACACTGAATTTTTATTATCATGCTTATTTTTAAATTATACATAGAGCAGAGATGAATATGTGGTACCCTGATGTTAGTCTTAATGCCCTAGATAAAAATCAAAGTTTTCATTTTCATTTACCCTGCATAATGCAGACACTGTAGATATTGAATTGTGCAACTATGCTATCCACCATTAAAGTGCTGAAATGAGCAGTATGCTATTACATAGATGTCATAGGCAATTTTCTGTTTAACTATTGATTTGTGAACATACTAAACTATATTCAGCATCAAAGTGTCACATGCAGGTACAAATCAGTTTAGCATGTGCTATCATATTGCAAATTAAAAGTGCCTGTCAATGGATTAGGGTATTAATGAAATACGATGGCGTTCATAGAAAGAAAAATTATTGTATCTAAATGTAAGCAGTGTTTTTATTAAATAGAAAATACGTGCTGATATATGAACAATGAAGATACATTTTTACCATGAAGTGATATCTTGAAATAATATAACAAGTCTGACAAACATTAAATTTTCAGTTGATAAAAATAATAAAATGTAGAATTTCTTCAATATTTTTGCTTAGTGGATCAACATTGTCCATAGTTTGTTAATTCATTCATTCATTAGATGTGGAATAGCAACTATTTGTCAATATCTAGTTTTAAACTTCAAGACTTCCATATCTGGTGAACAAGTTGTATACACAAAACTAATGAAATATGATAGATTGTAAACTTGAGTGGTCTGTTAGCAGTGGCCAGTGATGTTTTCGCAGTGAAAGCTTTCCAAAGAAATGAAAAATATTTTAACTATTTAAATATATATATAATTTATTATTCCAAAAAGGTGTCTTACAACATAATAAGATTAATCATTTATTAATTCAACCTATAACTTATTCATTAAATATTTGAATCAGATAAAGAACATTTAAAAATTATATTCAAGAAACATAAGTGACAAAAGCTGCATTTGAATAAAAGATGTCTCTCTTAAAAAATAAGTTATATTGTAATTTGAGAAAAGGTTTCCAATTCCTACTCATGTTGGGAGCCATTGAAGTTGGACATTGAACACACGTACACAGCTGCAGCATGGCCAAGGCATGGCCAACCCGAGAACAAGGAGACACCTCAAAGGACAAGATGAGGCCACAACTGAGGACACCTGGCTACAACCCCAATTAACAAGATAGAGACTGTAGCTGCTGGCATTTCACTCCTGAGGTGAAATCCACCTGGAGATTTTCTACTAAAATACTTCTCCTAAATTAACATAATCTGTTACTTAGAAGAGTCCTTGAACCACTCCTGAGATCCTGATCAGTTTTGTTTTCCACTGTAATCCCTTCGTTGTTTGGAAACTAAATAAATAAGGGCCACCCAGAGACATTCCTGGTCTCAGCCCCCAGAGTCTCCAACTCTGTTAGAGGGTTTTGATCCTTCTGGAGCCCTGAAATCATACCACTTGTCTCGTTTATTTAAGCCTTCACCATACACTCATTTGGAAGATTGGGAATCTTGGCCAGGTCCCTGATATACTCACATGATTAGGGTCTGTAACATCACTTTATCTTATTTATTTAGTAGTTATATTCTTATTTCTTACCCTTATACTATTATTTATAAACACAAGAACCTTTTGTATTTCCCTGTCTCAAATATTAAAGAAATGATTCTCTTGTTTAGTGAATGAAGAAAGAAATATGTCCTTTCACTTGGAAAATATTTGATCTTTAGAAATTGTGTGCCTAATTCCAAACTTAATAGTGTAAACATTTCTCTAAGCCTATAAACAACAAACAGAAAATATCTGTTCAGCTTTGGGATGAAGGTCCTAGCCTGCATAAGACAGGGGGAAAAATAGTCATAAATGGTGGAAACAATTAACATTTTTTTATTCAGAAATGTCATGATTGCTAACATGCAGTATTTTATGAGTTCTTGGAAATAAAAAGCTCAAATTTTAAGTGAGTCATCAAATTTTGTGGATTCAAAGTCTTCATTAACTCTCACTTCCTCTCATGTATACATATATAGATATATATATCTATATATAGATGTATATACATGTTTTTGTAACTGTGTGCAAAAGTTGAGAATTAAAATTCTTAAAACATCATTTAAAATAATATCAAATGCATCAAAACTCCAGTGACAAAAATGATGCTGGAGTTCTACAAAACATAAGCAAGAAAAGTAAAAAGAATCTAAATAAATAGAGATACATTTGCCATTTTCATAAATTAGAGCAGTAAACAGAAATAGAAAACATTGTATGCAATCTTTAGTTTCACAGATCTACATATTCAAATTAATGCTAAACATTCTTGATATAATTGTATAATATCTTTGCAATGTTTGAAAAGACAAAATTTCCTAAACAAGACCCAGAGTTCTTTACTATAAAAATAACACAAAATTAGCACACTTTACTAATCAATGGGCATTGCTACATAAATACAAAGACAAATCATATACTGAAACAAAAAAAAATGGCAATGCTTATAGAGGGCATAGGTCTTATATACTGAATATGTAAAAACAACATTGTAACTTTACTGGGAAAAGGGAAAATAAAAAAATTGTGGAAAAAGCCCTGTGTGAAAGAAGATGTAGGAAACCAATAAAGGAATGAAAAGGTGTTCTTAGTCATAACTGATAAAAATACACATCAAAACCACCACAATGATGTACTATTTCATTCCCAAAGACAGCTATTATTTATAATACCTTATTGTGAAAAACATGAGTAGAAATCAGACTTGTCTTATTTTCTTGGTGTAGGTACAAAACTTACAAGTACTTAGAAAAATTATTCAGCTAGTTTTTATAATGCTAACCATACAATTACCCTACAATCAGCAATTTCATGGTTTATACTTTAGTAAAGAGAAATGAAACCCTATATCTACACATGACTTGAACTAATACTTTAGTGACATATTTCTTTTTTTTTTTTTTTTGTGGAATTGGGAATTGAACTCTCAACCTTGTGCTTGCCAGGCAGGTGCTTAGGCCACTGAGCTAAATCCCCAGCCCTTGTCTTTTTGAGACAGAGTCTCACTATGCCATTCACACTGGCCTTGAGCTCACTTTGTAGCCCAGGCTGGTCTCGAACTCGCAATGAGCCTCCTGTCTCAGCCTCCCTTGTGCTGGGATTACAGGTGTGCGCCACCAGTCCTGGCTCATACTTCTAAAACCACTAAAATTGATAACAACAAATTATCTCTTAACCATTAGAATGTATGAGAGTTGTGTTGTACACATACTTGGCAGTAAAAGATTACTTAATTATGCCACAGCAAGTACTTCTCACAACACATACATGAGAAAAAGAACAATAGAAAAAGAACGTTTACTATATAATTCACCTTATGTGTCATTTGACATTTCAAAACAAATGTGTATGATAGAAATTAAAACCCTGAATGATAATGAGAGTGGAGGCAGACTAAAATGGTAGAAAATAGTTTATAAGTGGATTTTCATTATAAGGGTATATACATTTGACAAATCTCTATCTGTACATTAAAATGTGTGTATTTACTCTGTGCAAATCTTGCATATACAATACACACTCATTGGTTATATTTTATAAAAAATACTTGACCTTTTAAAAGAAATTATTGAATAGAAATCAGGGTAAAGGAAAATTCACAGAAAAAAGTAAAAAGAAATGAAAAATAAAGATATGTAAAATAATCAAAACACTAAAACATTTAATTGGATTCATAGAATGAAAAGAATGGGAAAATTACGCAGAAGACATATTTTTTTAAAAAATCACTGGATAATCTCACAAATGAATAAAAACCAATAGAAAAGCTACAAAAATTCAACAAACAAAATTCTTTGAAGGAAAAGATATTCACCAAGAGAAATCAGAATTAAGTTTTTTGGTCCTTTTTTTTGTGACAGGGCCTCACTACATATTGCAGGCTAGCCTTGAACTCACTCATGTAGCCCAGGTAGACCTTGAACTCACTGTAATCTTCCTGCCTCAGCCTCCAGAGTACTGAGATTACAAGTGTGTGCCACTGTGTCTTGTAAAATAGAGTTTTGAAAACTAAAGGTGAAAAGAAAATTTTCAGATGCTATTGAAAGAAAAGATTTTCTTCAGATGTATAACAAATAACAGAAATTATGGAAGCCAGATAAACATCTCAGCTTTTCAAGAGGCTGAAAGAAAACATCTGAAAACATAATAGTATAAAACTAGTGAAGGAAAAATAAGTGTGCTAAGAAGAAAAATGAATGATCAACATTTTTACATGGATTGTAGCAAAAAAAAATGTTAAGTTGTAGGTTTCTTTTAGAAAAGCCATATAAAAGCAAATACAAAAAATGTTTTAGGGTAGAAAACAAGGAAATCAGATGGAAGCCTTGAAATTTATTAAGCACCAAAGACCAATGGAAAGAGATAATATATTTGTGGAAAAATTTACATGATTATCGACTATATACAATCACATTTTTAGCAACTTTATGGCTCAAAAGGTACACTTGAAGTTTTCAACCATGGTAATATATACATCAGGAAGAGGTAAAGGGAATAAATGTTGTAAGGCTTGCATTAGTAGTAATGATGCTAAGAGACTAATTACTGTACAATTTTGAAATTCAAAAATGGATGCTATACTTCTAGGGCAGTTATAAAAAGCAATCAAAGAGGTAAATTCAAAAGTGAGTCTTAAGGAAAATAGAGCTACAACAGAATAATTATTTCAAAGTCAGTAAAACATGATTGTAAATAGTAATAAATTAGTTAGAATAAGTATATAGTATAACAATATTGAACCTAAATATATAAGCACAATAAAAGGAAATGAAATGAGTAGACCACTTTTTAAAGCAGTGATTATTAGGGAGTATTTAAGGAAAATCTTTACAAAATAAACATCTTACTATATGGATAGCTGGACATGGTGGAGGAAGAATGGATATGAACAGAAGATACGAGCTTCTCAGATCAGACACAGCCTTGTGCTTTCTGTTAACAATCTGTATGTAATCTGAATTCTAAACTGATTTGTGGCTGCTGATTTGGAACTGATTCCCACCAGCCCACTAGCATAATAAAAGTTGCCTTCTAATTCCTCAGTGCCAACAGTCTTCCATTAGGTTTGACATTGATTTTTCTGTAACAGTGCATCCTCACACTGTAGGGTGCACTTTTTTCCTACTTTTACTTGGCCAAACTTGCTCTGTTACTTTTCGTATCTTCAATAAAATTGTGCTATTGTTATCTTTTGTGCTGGCAGAATGGAGAATGGAATGTATTTCACTCTTACAATTAGTTTTTATTACATGAAAATGATTTGTAGTAGTAGTTAGATTTGCTGATGTTAAGCCCTTTGCATTAGAAGGACTGAGTTTATCAATAAGGAAATTTTTCTAGATAAGAATGACCACATTAAATAAGCCATTAAAATGAATCAGGCCCCTCTATAGGAAGAGTGGTAATATCTGTGAGACTCTTTTTCTGACTTCGAAGAAATAAACAGTCTCATGTTGAGAGGGTTAAGAATGAATGGGAGTGTCTGAAAATGAGAGCAATCTCCAGCTCACATCTATGAGGCAAATGAAGACATTGATTTTATAAGGTTCTAAATTTTGTCAACAGCTTGAAAGTTCTTGTAAGTTGTATGGACTAGTTTTCCCACTGCTGGACACAATACCTAAAAGTTACAACTTGAAGGGGACAGGTTTAATTTGTCTCATGTTTTAAGGTTTCATTCATAATCATCTGACTTCAAGCAAAAACAGAATGGCTGAAGGGCATCCCATATCAAAGCTGTTTAATTAATCAAGACTGGGAAACAGATCAGGGACACAGTTCCAGGGATGAAGGGATGAGGGGCTGGATGCAGTACTCAAGGTCATGTTTCCATGACCCACTCACACAAACCCAGAAGTGTACTACCCCACTAAATCTCTCCCTGCTCTTAAGCCAATGAAGTTGGTACAATCATGCTTAAGACTCATATTCTCTAAATCCAAAAAATCGGACACAGATGACTTTTTGCCTTCAACCCTCTGACATCTTAAATTATGCTATGCTATGGATCTTTTTTTAAAGTATAGGTTTGCCTCATACATTGTAGAACAGTGATGAGTGTTTTGGGAAATTGATACTTGCACGTAACGTATCTTGATCATTTTCAGTTCCCTGAAACTTCTTTCTTTCTTCCCCTCACTATTAAACTATGGAAGTTGTACAACAAATCCATGCTATTCTTGATCCTGTCAATGTGTGGTGATTTGAGTTGCCATAGAAATCGATTTTTCTTTTCACAATACAGAGACAGAAAGCACTTAAATGCCATTAATTAACTTTAAAGAAATAAGATTGGTTGTATAATACATTAAGTTATTTGCAATTCCTAAATTGCTAGAAAAAATTCTATTACCATTATAAGAAAGTTGAATTATAAATTGAAAATTCTCCTTTGTTTTTCAAATATGACTTATTTGCTTTTTTAAAATGTGCCATGTATAGGAGTTTCTCATTCATAATCATCTGAAAAATTTGTGAATATGTTTTCAAGTAGTATATACTGCAATAATAACTTTAGAAATAAATGTGCTATGTTAAAATACTTTTAAAATTTATTTGTTATGGACTTTAAATTTTCTGCCTGGATCACATATATGTATATGTGTCTTTTCAGGTTGTTATGTTAATGCCAAACATTTCGCTTAAAAATATGTCAAGCATGATCTTTTTATGTGATTCTTAAGAATTCTACATATTTTCAGTCTTAGCCAAAAATGAAATGCAGCCTGAATTTCAAAGAAAAATGCAGTTGAACCTACAATATTTTTATTTGTGTCCATTTAAAAGACACATTCTAAAATTATACTTTTAACATGGTTATATTGAAATTAAAAATGTAGGAAATACTTAGAAATTATTGTAAGTACCAAACTATATAGATTTTCCATAAAATTTTCAGTTAGAATGAGATTTATAGACAATACAACAGGACTTTCTTCTGTTGAGTAAATGAAAGAATAAATCTTAACAATTGTGTGTTATTTATCACTGTATTATTCCATGACCTGCAGCTTTAACTGTACTGAGAGTTTCTATTTGAAAGTACTTTATTGTTACAACAAGCCAGGTGGTGATTTACATTGTTGTCTTATTTTGGATTCAATCAAAATTTCTGGTCTTTTTAACTTGAGATGTAATCTATTTCAATTTGAGATTTTCAGAAGTCTAAAAGAATTGAAATTAACTGATAAAACTCATTTTATATTCTATTAAAGTTCTTGGCATAATTGCTCATATTTTTTCTGATCTCATCTAAACCTGTATTTATTATTAACTTTAAATTGTATGGTAATTGGGTTAATAGCATGAGGGCTGGACAAATTAAGATACTTTCACTGCAGGTTCTTAACCTGTGTCCCACTGTGTGACTCAATCCATTATTCTTTTGATTAAAGAGAATATATCAAGCCACTGACCCATAGATTTTTAACTAAATTCTTAGCTGAAACTATGCCTCCTGATGTTTAAAATAAATATTTTATTAGATATAATATTAGCCAGTGTAATTTATTGTCCAACGACAAATACTTGGAAAGGCTTTGCATATTTATACATTCTGCAGAAGGCCATCCTGCTGGGAGGATAGAAACTCTGAAGACTGATAATGAGCTACATAGTCACATATCTGTCCATATGCCTATTCTTAGAGCAGAAAGACATTATATTTTATTATTAAGTGAATTTTGTATATTTGGGGGCTTTAAAGAAATTAACTATTTGTTCTAATAAAAAACAGCAGTTCTGAAACAATCTGTAATTTATATTGTAGTTTTGAAATAATACAGGATCACAAGTTTAAGTGTAGCCTTACTTAGATCTGTAAAACAGAAATTTTAAGTCAGAATGGTACTCTTCTATTTTGCCTCAAAAGCATATTTGTTCAAAGTGCCTCTTTCTGAGATTGCTACCATAAAAGTTCAAGACTTAAGTCTTATCAGTAGTTAAAAGCTGATACCATAGAGGGTATGGGATGGTTTGCCAAAGAAAACGGGGATCACTAATATTTCTGATGAAGAATGTAATTAGTTTTTCATTTACTGTTTGGAATAATGTTTTATAAAGCTTAGAAATAAATTTATTTCTTATGCCAACATAAAAATACAAATATGTCATTTGGTACATTAACATAGATAGAATTGGATTCAGTTTCAGAGGACTTAGAGTAAAATTACTGCATTTACTAACTTAATGGTAAGGGTTGAGTAAAACTGGATTACTGCACAGAAAGGAATTACATAGCTTGGAAATGCTCGCCCAGAAATATTAAGAGTCAAGTGGAGGAATTTTCATTGACCTAGGAACAAAGCTAAAGGAGAGTCTGCTGAACTTTTGGTACATATGTTAACAAAAATTTTAAGAGGGTTTTCACTAAACCCTAAAACTAAAAACTTAATAACTGGCTTTATATTAATAAATTTAGTTGAAATTATGAACTACTGAGATTTTTCTCTGCTGCATTAATTTAATGGCAATATAACACATTTTACTAGGCATTTTAGAATTTAAGCTGCATCTTTAATTTTTTTTCTTCATTTGTGTTGACATTTCCTAAGTAAAATATTTTCAGAAAAAAATTGTAAAACATCATCTTTGTACAATATATTGTAAACTACTTAAAATAAAATGATAAAATTTGCTTCTCTGATTTATTTTTAGTGCTACTTATCCAGAATTTTGCGATTAATTAACTTTTAGTGGTCCTTTACCTCATAAATCATAGAATTCTAAATTGACCCATGAAATATAAATATTTGTTCTGGAATCTATGCAGTAATAATTATATACATGTAGTTTCCTTTGTGCTGATAATGAATTTTAAATAATACTCACTACTCTGATCTCACTTTTCAATGAGGAAGAACAAAAAATAAACGGACCAGAGAAAGAAAACTGATAGGTATACTTTATTATATCACATCTCTTAGAAAAAAAAAACTTTGTCTTAGATATAACAGAGAAATGTTTAATTTTCTTCACACTTTAACACTAATATGACCAGTTGAGTTGAGTCACTTACTGGTTTTTCATATCAACAGAATATACAAATAACATACCATATGATACTTTAATAATACTTGGAACCATGCCAAAAGTTAAATGGAGTCAGGA
>RJWT010003812.1:0-35260 GCA_004365215.1 Cuniculus paca | reverse complement strand
GCAGCAACAAGTCTACACGGTAATTCTCATTTACCAAAGCAACATGAAGATATGTTCCAATAATATTTTTCTTTTTTCTTGCTAAAATTAGACAGTAACGTTTAAAAATTAACTCAGAAATTTCCTAATGGGAAGTACGTGATGAGAATTTCACAGGATTGAGTTTTTGAAAACTAAAAATAACAAGAAGCTAAGACTGTGTTTAAAATCATACCACAGAAATCACACTGTGTGGCTACACATGCTAGCTGTCCTCCTTAGTAGTTAGTTATACGACCCAGGATCATAGGCTCATCTTGTGATCTTCAGCCTCCTCATGATAAAATAGGGATGATAATAATATACCATTGTGAGAATAAACTGAACAAGTACACATGAAACACTGTAAAAAATAGTACATATTTAGATAGTAAGCAGCATGCAAGTGTTTGTTATTAGAAGACATTGTGAAAAAGAAAGACTTAGAACCTAGGATAAGAATGAAGAAAGAAAGAAAAGAAGAGAGGAAGAGAGAATGGGTGAGTAAAAGGGAAAGAGAGAGAGGAGGGAAAAAGAGAAACAAAGAAAAAGGGAGAAAGTGAGGGAAGAAGGAAGTGGAGGGAAGAAAAGCAGGAAGGGACGGAAGAAGGAGAGACTATTGTTTTAGGAGGGGTTTCAAGTGATTAGTTTTTCATAAGACACATTAAGCAATAATATAATTAAAACTTGAGAATGAAAAAGGAATAGGCAGTTATGTGAGTTAAATCCTCATTTATCATAATAAAATAGCCCGGGAAATTAGATAAACAACTAATATTTGGACGAAATACTAAGATGGCAGCTGAAATAGTGCAAGGGGTAGAACTCAACAGTAGTGTTTTTGTCATTTAATATTTTAATCGGGTATGTGTTGATTTAACTCAACAGTAAGGTTTTTGTTACTTAATATTTTAATCAGGTATATAATATCTGTTTCTGAGTCTATGTCTACTTCTACGTTTATGTCTACATATAGACACACACACATTTTTTAGATGAACTTGAAAAGCACTAGGATTTAAACATATGATACCACACCAAAATGTGTTTTGCTATGTCATGTTTCATAATAATATAAAAACTAAAAGATCTTTAAATACAGACATCTGGTTGAATGTCACTAAAACATTATTCCCTAACTTGTTTTTTAAAACAGCTGGAAAGCATAATCTAAATGTTGAAAATTTTCAGTTTGTGTACCAAAGTCATATCCCAGTCAGTTTCCACTGATGTGAAAGTTAGTCCCCTGGTTTTTTGGCTGTTGTGGAAGTTGCTATCACAATGTAAACTGGTGTCAATTTTGTTCTCTACTTCTTGTAAGAACATATGGAAGCTATTCCATCAGCTTTCTATACTACAAGGAAAAGGTCACTTCATAGCCACACTGCCATTCAAAAGATGACAACTCTTCGTCTAAAATTATAACAATATTTTTATATAACACTTTAAAACGTAAATCATTCGTTCTCCCTGACCTGCATAATAATAATAATAATAATAATAATAATAATAATAATAATAAAAGAGAACAGTGTGACTTTAAGCGAGTTTGCATTCTGATAATTAATCTTCACTTGTGAAGTAAAAGGGTTGAATTAAATTGTCAAGGTTGCTTCTAAATCTCTTTTTAATGATTTCTCAATTTCTTCCAATTGGACTATATTTTCTTTCTACTAAAAGTTATATCCTTGCTCAATTGACTTCACAGATGAGTGTGGTGCCAGTGTATCTAGAAATAATATAGTCTATTAACTTTGTTCACTTTTGTCATTATATAGATGTAACTTGATATCATACTTTGAGTTGAAGTGCTTCTGGATTCTTCATGTAATCTAATTGAGAACTCTAAGACACAGACAGTCAAAGCATTAGCAGAAATCATATTGCTTCTCAGTTGAACATTTAAGTTCTAATTTAAGAACGACTGAAGAAAGTCTTCCATTTGTGATGAAAAAAATACAATGAAAGAGAAGAGGGTAAGTGAAAGGAAAATAATAATTCAACTGCAAAAATTTGGAAAGAGTATCTCTACTTACTTATTAGAGATCTCCATTACCCATAATTTTTTAAACACACAGAATGGATTTATTCATATGACCCGGTAGCATACAGGAAATACTTTCTATGAGACAAAGTATGTTCTTTCACATCTTTAAAACTTCATTATGTCTTCTCTATAAATAACTTTAAATATTTAATGATTTTTCTTTCTAGAATTTTAGAAACTTTATATTTTAAAATTTTAAAACCAATTTCGTTACTATTGTAAAAGAGACACAAAGCAAGATCTTGGTAATTAGAATACTACAATTTTAATGAAAATAAAATCACTGAAGTGATTTGAGGACATAACACATGAAATAAACCTTCAAACAAATCACTGATCACTAGATTGAATTCTCCTACTATTAATTATATGGCTGATATTTAAAATTATAACTTGATTAAAAATTAAAAGGAGATTTTATTCATGTAATTACTCTTTAAGCAAATAAATTAATTCCTCATGTAATTACCTTTCACCTTCTATTAGTAATATTTCCCCTAGAAATGACTATAAGACATCCAGCTTTCTTACAAAGTATACATGCAGTCAAAAGTAATGACTCTAAGATAATTTCCCCAGTTAAGGAGACCTGACTACCTAGATATATTTTATGTGCATAAATATCTGCAATATACTATTTTTGAAGATATGTTTTATAGTTCTACTTAAATGTATAAGGACATGAAATAGAAATGATTTAAGGTTGAAGTCAGACTTATGAGTCTGAGCTAAATATTTTATTCCAATAATATTGTTGTAAGAAAAAATGTAGTTGGAACACTGAATAGTTTAAATATTTAAGTACCTGTGTTTTAAATTAAGAACAATTCAAAAAAAATTAAGAACAATTCCATATCCTTAGAGATGCAGGAGAAGCCATGTTTGTCAAATATAACACAACTACATGAATGACCACAGTTTATTAGTACAAGAAGAATAAGAAAGACAAACTAAACCAGTCAGATTGTTTTTTGGGAAGCCAGTTGTCTGATGCCAACTCTCATCTCTCAAACTTTTATTGCTGGAAGGAATCTCTTTTTGTTTACCACCTTACATATGACTCTATTTTTTTGTATGTCTTCTAAAGAAATGTGCACATAAATTTCATTACACAGAAGCATGCATTTTGCTTAAGACTTCTTATGAGGAAGATGATAAAGAGCATTTACATCACAGAACTCACAGAAAACAAATTAAAAATACTGAAGAAGTATACCGAATCTCCAAAGTCCCTCCTGTCATAGTACGGTTTTATTTCTCTTTGACTCTCATTTATGTTAGGTCTGTCTGATGACTCATTCTTTAAATTGTTGTCTCTCTTCACATGTAAAAACACTTCAGATTTTCCAAAATTCAGACCTAAATTTAATTCCAGGTATAATAAAACAAAGATATCAACATTTGTCTGTGCATACTCACTTAAGAAAGTAATGTGGTGCTACTTTTCATTCACAATGTAATCTTTGTAATCTTTTCATTCACAATGTAATCTTTCTACCACTGTATAAAAATACACAGTGAATTTTCCAGGATAAATTTTAGAAAATAAAATATTCCCCTGCTTACATTGTTCAATAATTATGAAACATCCCCACATTAACAAGTCTGACTCAATGGTACCAGATGGAAAGACTAAGATTGTTTCGTACTTTTGTCCAAATGACACAGTGGAGACATAAAAGTGAATGTGGAAAGGCAGAATTGAAGTATACGAGTAAAAATAGAAATGGATATAAGGACTGGCAATCTTTCTCTTTTATCATTACACAGTACTGCTGTAAGTCAGAAGCACTGGAATACCACATAGTAGTTGGCCAAGAAGGCTACACTTCAGGTTGGTCTCTATGCTCAGTTTCAGTCTTAGATACTTTCTCTACAAAATGCCTGACATGAAAATTAAAGGCAAACAGGCTTATTTTGGCTCATAGTTTGTAGAGGTTTAAATCCATAGTTTGCTACTTGCAAGGCAGGGAAGCATGGTAGAGGGGAATGGCAGAGGAGTAACGGTTTATGGCAAGTCAATCAGGAAGCAGAGAGGGATCAGGGTAGGAGGAGGTAAATTTACCCTTCTAGGCCACACCCACAATGCCCTGCCCCTTCCCACCAGGTTTCACCTCCTAACACATCACTCAGGTATAAGTGAACTAATTTATTGATAAGAATCCAAAATTCATGATCCAGTTACCTCACAAAAGCCCTACCTATGAGCATGTGAAGTTTTGGGGGACATTTCAGGTATAAATCATAGCAGCTTCTTTCCATTCACTAATGGGTCTGAATTTTTCCTTTGTAATGTAACATTTCTTCTATTCATATTTCTTATTAAAGTCTCTCTTTTCTTGTTTTATCAGTATTCACATTTCACTGTTGCTTTGTTTTGCTTTGCTTTGTTTGTAGTTTTGAGGTTTGAACCAAGAGGCTTCATACTAAATATATCCCCAGACCTTTTAAAAATCTTTTTTGAGACATGGTTTCTAAGTCTAAATTGCCCAGGCTGGAATAAAACTTAAAAGCTTTGTGCCTCACCTCTCTAGGTATGAGCCACCATGCCCAGCTCTTCAATCTTCTTAAAATAAGAATACAGTGTTTGGTCTTCTGATGAGAGAGAGAGAGAGAGAAAGAGGCAGAGACAGAGACAGAGACAGAGACAGAGACAGAGACAGAAAGAGAAAGAGAAAGAGAAAGAGAAAGAGAAAGAGAAAGAGAAAGAGAAAGAGAAAGAAAGACCTTCATTGCAGGTACAAAAGGGCTGCCAAAGAGACCCAACCACCATCAGGAAGGTTCAAGAAAAAAACTGTGGGCTTTATTTGGAATTGACTTGGGTGGAGTTAAAGGAGTGGGTAGAATGATGTATTGACAGCTGATTGGAGGAGCATTGGCACATGTGAAAAAACCAGGAGGTTTAACTTTTGGGTTACTGAGAAGAATGCAGGGAGGTGCTATCCAGTGCCAAATGGAGTTGCTGTTCAGTGCCATGTTAACCCACACATGGGAAAAACCTGTCATTCTATTTTTGATTGTTAAGGAATGGCATGTCTCTCTGGCTACTTCCTGCTGAACAAGAGCATCATGTTGGGGGTTTGGAGGGTCGATGGAATGACAGGTAGGCTTCACACAAACTTGTGTGGTGGAGATGTTGCTGAGGATGAAGAGTTCTTTGGCAGTGAATGCACGGATCCTGGATTGAATGAACCTCAAAAGAAGTTTAAAGACACAAGAAGCTATGAGCAAAAAAAGATAATGGTCATGAGGGGGCCCAAGGTAGGAAGTAGGATAGGGACCCATGAATCTAGTGTAGGCCATCAAGAAAACCAGGGAGTGGAGTTGGAGGTTATGTATTCTTACCAAGTTCAGTCACAAGTTCTCTGAGCCTCTTACCTGTCCTTTTATAATACCTCAATGATTTATGAAATAACATTCTTCCCCCAACATTGTTCAGTATCCCCTTTCCAGCTGTAAGTACATCCAGTGCATGACCCTGCTGAAGGTTCACCACAGTCAATGAATTGATTTGGTCCTGAAGTGAGTCAACAGATTTAGATACTGCATCAGTGGAGGTTCTTAGGTCATATGATAACTGAGTATAAAAGTGGGCATTCACTCCAAGTCCCCCTGATCCCATTCCTATAACTGAAAAGCCTATTCCTGTCAAGATAGGAGCTATTGCAGCTCTGCATGTAAGTATATGAAGTGTGAGAGAGAAGTTTGTTGTCCCTGTATGATTTGTGTTTTTGTATGGAGTGTTACTCTTGGGGCCACTACTGCTACTGTACAAGAGCCCTGCTAGGCAGATGGGAGACAGGTATATGCTCCATTACCACAGACAAAGAGTTGTCCATGGGGTGGGCATGTTGGTGATGACTTACGAGACATATTCTGTAAGTTTGGGCCAGAAGATAAAGTACCTACATGTGAAGTGGCCTTGGAGTCATTGGCATGGTATATACAGGTCAGATTTGCAAGTCAGAGTTGTCCAGGAGCTACTGCAAGGGGTTCAACAATTTTGGCTAGTGGATGTATTTGAAAGATGGATTGGTCTATCTGGACTGGGTAAGCCATATACAGATCTTGTTGCAAAGGCAGACATAACCAACAGTCAGAGAGATGAGCATCATCATCTGACAGTTGGAGTGCTGTTCTTAGAAACTGGTAAGTGTTGTTGAGGAGGCGAGGTATGGGTAGGGGTATAGGAATGAGTCTGGAGGGTGAAGAGGGAGATAAGTGTTTACAATAGTGTATATGGTAGGGAGAAGTTTTCTGTGAAGTGTTATAACACACAGTTTTTTTGAGAGGAGGCAATATATAGTTGAAATCCCCAAGTTTAACTGTGGAAAAGTAGTGGAAATGTTTCTGGGGTTTTTATGTGAACATATAAGACCTGTGTCCAGTATGCATGTGTGGTAGTTATATTTATGTAGATGTAACCACCATGATTTGTCCAAAATTAAAGATTACTACAACCTATGGTTTCACAACCCCAGGAGTTTGGCTGCCTCTAGCAGTTTAAGAATGAGGAGTGCATTTATGATAGGGGTTCTATAAGTGCTGATGAGACTCCTTTCCTGCCATATGGCAGCATCAGAGTGAAAGATACTAAAAGTGTACTTTGAGTCTGTGTATATATGTTATTTTATCCTTGGCTAGTGTGAGATCTCCTATAAGGGCTATGAGTTCTGCTTTTTGTGAGGATGTTCCTGGGGGCAGTGGGCTTGCCTCAATCACCCTAGACTTGTTGACTATAGCATATCCTGATTTCTTCTGAGTGTCAGTGTTTGTTGAGCTTCCATCTATAAACCATGTGTCTGAATCTGTAAGTAGGGGTATGCTGCTAATGTGTGGGAAAGGAGTGGGAGTCATTTGAAGGACTTCAATGTAGTCATGGAAAGGAGTTGTGTTTTTTCCTGAGATAGAGAGCAAAGTTGCAAGATTGAGGTTGCTGTTAGTTGAGATTGTGACTGTAGGTTCTTGTATATGTGTTAGGTGTACCTGTTGTAAGTGTGATGAAGTCATCAGAGCAGGGAGTCTTATGTGAGAGTAAGTCAGCAAGGTGATGTGATGAGTAATCTGTGACTGTCCTAAGGTGAATGTTTTTTGCCTTCTGAATTAAAATAGCTGCTGCTGCTAACGTAAAAAGGCAAGAAGGCCATCCACACATCATGTTGTCTAACTGTGAGATAAGCTACTACCTGAAATGAGGGTCCCTTTTGGTGTCCCCTACAGCATTGTATTTTTGAGTTGAGGTATAGTATAAAAGGTAGGGTATGATTGGGGAGAGGTAGAGCTGGGCTTTAAGTAAAGCATCTTTAAGTTTGAGAAATGAGGAGTGAATTGGAGCTGTGGGGTCTAATGTTTCTGATAGGGATCCCTTTGAAGCTTAACATAAATGTTGGGCCAAAGAGTTGAATTTGGGGATCCAAAGACAAAAAAAGTTTGCTAAGCCTAAGAAAGATAGCACCTGTTGTTTTGTAACTGGCATCTGGAGGTCACAAAGTAAGACTTTACAATCAGAAGTCATGGAACATGTGGTAGGAGTGAGAGTAAACCTTAAGTATTTGACTTTTGGTAAAGCTATGTGAGCTTTAGTTGGAGATACTCTGTATCCTCAGTCAGAGAGAAAGTTAAGCAGGGTAGCCATGTTGAGTATAGCTGAAGTGTGGGTAGGGGAACAAAGGAGGAGATCATGAACATTTTGGATGAGTGTACTAGGTTGAAGGTCAATTGCAATGAGGTCAGTGGCAAGGACTTGACTAAAGAAGTGTGGGCTGTCCCTGAAGTCTTGAGGTAGAATCATCTATATAAGTTGTGCAGATTGAAAGGTGTCTGGATCTGTCCACATGAAAGAAAGAGATTGTGGCAGTCAGGGTGTAGCAGTATACTAAAGATGGCATCCTTGAGGTCTGGGACTGAAAAGTGAGAGGTGGATGGTGGAAAATGAGACAGTATAGTATAGGGGTTTGAGACAACTGGGTGAATTGGCATGACTGTGTTATTGATGGCCCTGCAATCTTGTACAGTATGAACCATCCAGTTTGAGTACAGGAAAAATTGATGTATTGTAAGGTGAATGTGTAACCTTTAAGAATTCATTAGATAGCAGACAGTGGATAAGAGGTTTGAATCCCATAGGTGTTTTGGGGTTGCAGGGCATTGTGGAACACAGGGAAAACAAAAGGATCCTTGAGACAATTAAAACTTGTGTAGCATGAGTGGCATGAATAGGGTTGGAAGTGTCCCAGACTACTGGATCAATGTGGGGGGAGGGAAGAGGAAAGGCAAGAGTAGCGGTGAATAGGCATTGGGGTTGAAGTATGAGGGCTGTGGGAAGAGTGAAGGTGTAAGAAAAGTTGAATTTTTGAAGTAAGCCTCTGCCTAAGAGAGGTACAAGACAGGTCAGGATGACTAAAAAGTTGTGTGTAAAGAGTAAGTCTTGAAATTGACAGGGATGAGGCCTATCTGTAGAGGCTGTGTTGGTTTACCATCAATCCCCACAACAGAAACATGTGAACAAGAGCATCAGCCTAAAAACTCAGGTATAACACTATACTTAGCCCCTGTATCAATAAGGAAAGGATCCTGAGCCTTGTCGATCTTTTCCAGTGGCAAATCTGAGTAGATCAGTCAATGATGGACCTGGAGGTAGAGCTGGCAATGTTCTTGGCTCCTGTGAGGGCAGGAAAGTTAATGACTTACCTGCTCTCTGGTGGACAGGGCAGTTGACCTTCCAGTGGTCTTCTTGATTGCAGGGGGAACATGGTTCTGGAGGAGCCCTTGGGTCAGGGAAAGTTTATGCCCAGTGTCCTTCCTTGTTGCATTTGAAGCATGGTCCTGGAGGGGCCTGGAGTTTGGTGGTTGTATTGGCAATTTCACCAGTTGGTGCATCTGAGTCCTGAGTGCTACAGTGAACAATTGACCCTGGAGTTTGGCCTGAAGTCTAATGTTATGGTTGATACAGTGTGTAAACTTGAGAAGTTTAGAAGTTTAACTAAGAGGCTCAGCAGGGAGCCAGGGTTCTTACTTTGTAAATACCCTCATCCTGTGCAAAGGAGGGCACCAAGATTTTGTGAATGCTACACCAGTCCTGGAGTGGGGGGTAGCCTGTGTACAATATAAAGGAGGAAAAGAGACTTGCACTTTTCCTCTTTTGCTCTGGCTGCTGCCTTGAACTGTTGCCCTGGTACCATGCCACCCCACCTTGAAGCCAGCTGATTGTAGACTGAAATCTTCAGAATTTGTAAGCTAAATAAACCTTTTCTTTCCTTGGTTCACTTTTGGTATCAGGTGTTTTGTTCCAGGAATGAGAGAAAAGTAACCAAGACAGAATTTGGTACCAGCGAAGTGAGGTCGTTGCTGTCACTGTACCTGACCATGTGGTTAAAGAGTCTCTCAGAATGGCTTGTGGGAAGAGTTTGGAAAGGTTTGGAGATGTATAGAGCTGGAACAGCTTAGGCTGTTCTGCATGGGAGATTCTGGTCAGAGCTCAAGAGACCAGAAGACTGATAGGAAGCCTGCAGGTAAAGACCAGGCTCAGGAGGTTTCTGCTGGAAAGAGGGATGCACTGGGTGTTGGACTCTAGATGATGTGTGCAATGGCTTGGTAGAAAGTTTGTCTGCATTTTGCTTGTGTCCAGAGACTTTACCTGAGGCTAATGTTAAGGAGAGTGGATTAATTAATCTGGCATAATAAATTTCAAGGCAGTCAAATGTTGAGGCCATGGCATGACTATTGTTGGGGGCTTTTAGTCAACTTTACATTGTGAATCAAGAGCAAAGATTCCAGCAGGATGATTTAAAACATTCTGAGTTTGGCCAGAAAGAAAACTCTAGTAAAGTTATGGACTGTAAAGATAGAACTGAGATCTCCACTGCTGAAAAGGAACAAAATAAAAAAAAGATGGCCTGAAGGCATTGCAAAAAGCAGCACGTCTCTAGCCTTTGCAGCTTCCAAACTGCAAAAGTGAAAGATTTTGCTTTGAGGAGAAAGCCTCAGAGCACTATGTTCCAGAATGATGGTGAAGGCCACAGGAGGTTCCAGAATGGTGGCTGCATAGAGAATCTGTTCCTCACAATCAGGTTCAGAGTACCTAAGCACTCAAGCCCTACAGTCAAGAAAGAGGAAAGTCTGGTTACTGCTTCAGCTGGCAGCAGACCTTGACATCATCCATGTAGTGTTGGTTTTAGATGCATGCAGAATGCACAAGCTCTGAGGTTAAAGAAGATTTCCACTCCAATTTCAGAGGACTTGAAGGGCCAGGCAGTGTACCCCAGAGAGGGCAATGTGTGAAGCTGTGAGTGTGAAGCCAAAGATGCAATGGAGACAACAGAAGTTTGGAAAAGCCAGAAGCATGGATCACCTAAGGAAAGCTACAAAGATTGAGCAGAGCAATCTCAAGCAAAAAGTGGTGGGAGCTTAAACCACCCAAAATGCCATAGGTGTGGAACCACACAACCCTTTGGAGCTCACAATTTGCCACAGATTGCTTCAGATGCTGGACAGACAGCTACAGGACTTAACATTTGCCCTGCTGGATTTTGGACTTGCTTTGGTTCCAATGCTTTGTATTCCCCTGTATAAATTCTAGCAACTAAAAATAATTCTAATTATACATTATGCATATACCTCTTGTATGTAACTTTTACTTTGATTATATGAGTTATGATTTCTATCAATTTATATGTATTTTTCTGTATAATGACAGGGAGATGAAATTGAGTTACTCAGGGTCATTTGTAACACCTATTTAAAGCTTTTCACATGTGTTGCTGAATATTTAAATGAATTATCATCAAAATCCCCACCATTACTAATAAGCCAATGCTGTCTTCCTAACTGTGAAATTTTTTCTTTATACTGTAAAAAGAAACATTTTCTTCTGCTCAGTTCTCTCCAAGTATCATTAAATGAATGAATATTTAATGCATCAAGTATAGCTTGAATAAAAATAAAATTGACTTTATAAGTAAAACAGGCAAAAAAATTTTACCCAATTCTAAAAATCATCAATTACCTGGACATTAAATAGCCAAAATAGACAGATGTGGTGGCTCACACCTATAATCCCAGCACTCAGGAGGCTGACACAGGAGGATCATTGTGAGTTCAAGACCAGCCTAGGCTACAAAGTGAGCTCAAGGCCAGTCTGAGTGGCATAGTGAGACCCTGTTTCAAAAACACAAGGGTTGGGGATCTAGCTCAACAGCCTAGTGCCTACCTGGCAAGTGCAAGGTTGTGAGATCAATCCCCAGTGCTGCAAAAAAAAATAGTCAAAATAACATAACTTATCTTGTCTTTAAGCTAAAAGATAATTTACAATACTCCTATCTACTTGTGCATTTCACAGGGCTAACTCTAACTCAGAAAATTATATGCACTCCATTATCTCCTTGATAAGTTTAATATTTAAGAACACTATAGTTGGATTCATAAAATTTTCTCAGGATCTTCCTTTTATGTTTTCCAAACATGCAATATTAAAAAAATATCATTTAACCTTTCCTCAGTCTCCATTTTCTCATATATAAGCTCTTACCAGGTGAAAGTCAGTTTCATTAGTGACCTGTATTGTAAAAAAAAATTAAAACAAAATATAAACCTATGGATATAATTGTCATTGTTTCACTCACTATAGTCATTCTTTTAATTACAACATAAAAATTTAGCCATAAACTAAGAGTGTATTTTGAAATGCATTATGAATAAAGTATGTACATGCTATGGGTAATTGACTAGAACAGGGTATGAAAATGTGAGCTCTTGGCCAAATCTATCTGCCTTCTGTTTTTGGAAATGAAGTTTTACTGAAACACAAACACATCCATTTTTTTACATATGGCTCATGGCTGCTTTTGAGTTACAATGTCGGAGTTGAGTCGTTGCAACGGAAACCATGTGCCCTTGAAAACCTAAAATAACAAGACCAAAACATTATTTAACAAGGGAAGCTGGAATTATTTCTTTCTCTGGGACTTCTACATTAATGCTAACACAATCAAATCAAGTGGATAAGACTCGAGAGACTGGTTTATAACATAGGGTAGTATATCTCAAATTTTTCTAGGTTTCTCCCTGTATTGGAATCAAGAGAAATGTTGGGTTTTTTCCAATATTGCACAGTGCTATGTTTACAAAGCAAAATATGGTATCATTAGCATGACTTATAACTTGTTACAAATACAGCTTCTCAAACTCCACATCAAGTATGCTGAATCAGAATCTTCATTTTAAAAAGACTCAGTATGCATATAAAATTTTTAGAAACTAAGATTTGGAGCATGCAAATACAGTCAAGAGTTACATGGAGCTGTCAGAAAAAGTACCTGAACATGAAAAATTTAGAGAAAATTTTTAGGCTTTCTCTAGTCTACATTTTCTTATGTAGTCACCAAAATTAAATATAATGTAATACAAAAAGGAGTTCACTGATTATTTTGTTCTCCCTAGCTAACTCTTTAAATATTTGTAATTTAGTCTTAGCTCAAGTAAATTTGTTTGTAACTTTGAGACGATATATGTGTAAAGTCAAACTGCTGTTGTGTCAAAATATATATATGATAAAGGAAAAATTTTCCAGCCACCATCCTATGTAGACTCTCAGTGAAAAAGATCTGAGTAAGGCAGTGCTACTCTTATGTGGTGTGTGTGAGGAGGGAAAAGAGGTTACACTGATAAGTTACACTGATAAATCACTGTAATAACCCCTCTCAGTGTTCAAAAGTGCCCTGAACTTGGAGAAAAATCTCAGAGAATAAAATGAACACTGGAGTCAGTGGTCACCAACTTTCATGTGTTCATTCCAATGTATCTCTCTAGTCTTGATAACATAAGATTCCAGAAAACAAAATGAATTTTCCCTTTAGAATGAAGAACATGACTAAATTTAGACCTCATTTTTTACTGAAAAAAAGTAACATAAATTTCAGTTTTCCACTTATGGAGTACATATGACATGATTAAATGTAAATTTAATCTAATGCATCATTGGAGGAAGAAAACTAGATGAATGGGAGAAAAAAAACTATACAGAAGACTAAGATAAACATTAATCCTATTCTACAAAATTATTTTTGCTAGATGCTTTGTTTTTTCCTATGTCAAGAAAAAAACTATACTACTCACCTGAGAATTCTGGGCAAAAGTGAGCACAGTGATATTCTTGAAAAATGGAATCATATATTGAGACCTATCATGAAACTTAATCTTTATTGTCAATCTGGCTGGATTGAGACAATTCTTGTGAAGTGACTGGGTCATGGAAATGATACAGTCTTTGGTGATTTATTCTACTGATATTCATAGCTGAATGTGCTGTCAGGAGATGGGGCCCAGTTGAAGGTGAGTCAGTGGGTATGTGTCATTGGAAAATATATATCTTACTGTCCCTCTTCCCCTATATTCTTCTTCTTGGCTGCCATGAAATGAGTTTTGGTTCAGTATGATTTTCCTACTATGGAAATGCCTGATCATGGACTGAACCCTCTGAAACTGTGAGCAAAAATAAACCTCTCCTGCTTTACATTGTGAATGTAAGATATTGGGTTCCAGTGACAGAAAGCTCACCAAAACAGAAGCTGGTACTGATAAGTGGACAACTATACTTGACCATATGAAAATATTTTGATACTGGTCTGTGGTAAGAAATTTAAAAATTTTGGAGAAGTATACTAGAGAAAGTCTAAAATATTGTAAGTAGAGTCTGATGGGACATTCTTTCTGCTGACCAAAAAACAGAATGTTGATAGGAATGTGGTCAGTAAAGGCCAGGGCCATAAGAGTTCAGTTAGGAGTGAGGATTTCATGGAAAATTGGCATAAAAATTACATATGTTCCTCTCTGGGAAAAAAAAATCCACATTTTGCCTATGTTCTTAAAGTTAAAAAGGCTGAGTATATAGGCAGTAGACTTATTGAGGCAGAGGAAATTTCAAGGGAGCTCAGCTTTCAGGCTGTGGCATGGCATTGCTCTTAGCTTTTGACCAAATGTGTAGATAATCAGAAGCAAAAAGTATAGCAGAAATACTTAAAATTTTAAAAAGCATATAAAATTGGGGCCAAAGGAGGTTATGGTTGCTGAAGATATTAGTACCATTAAAAAGACATTAAGAGGGCTGGGGATCTAGCTCAGTGGCCTAAGTGCCTGCCTGGCAAGCGCAAGGTCATGAGTTCAATCCCCGGTGCTGCAAAGAAAATAAAAAAAAAAACATAAAAAGGCATTAAGTATTTTGAAACTGGATGAGAAAGTGCCTTGAAACTATTTCAGGAATCAGCACAACCTCATTAATCATAGGCTGAAGGGTACAAAAATGTAAACCTTTCATTCAAGGAGAAAGTCCTTGGGCCTTCTGCTCCAGAAAGACTGCCTAAGCAATTTATTGCCTCAGATTCATTTCACCAATGGCCAGTCATTTAGACACTTAGAGACCACTTTGGCCATGTTTCTGGGAGACCTGAATACTGCTCAGGCTATTGGGAGATCTTGGCATCATCCTCATGATGCTGATTTTTCAGGTATGCAGAATGCAAGTATTGTGGGGTCAGGGAGATGTCCACTCAGGTTTCAAAAACAGACCTGGGGGGGGAGGATGGGCACTGTCTGGCAAGGTGTTCCTGAGAGGAAGTGTGAAGGTGTAGGAATGAAGGTAAGGATGTTGTGAGGCCTCAAGATGTCAGAAATGCCAGGAACATAGAATATTTGCCCAGGAAAATTGCCAACAATTAAGGGAGATAGTTCAAGAGAAAGGCAATGTGGGCAGCAACCAACAGGATGATTGAAGCAAGTGCTGACCATCTGTGAAATTCACATTTTACCACCACGTTCTATGAATGCTGAACATGGTGTTATGGGACTTACTGTTTCTTCTGCTGTGTTTCAGTGTTGTTTTGGTATAATTCTTTTTTATCCCTCTGTGATGGTTGATTTATTGTGTCAACTTGAGTAAATGATGCCTAACTACATTGGATCAGCATAGTTCTGGATGTGGAAGACCCATCCTAGGGAGTGCTATCAGCAGAATGCTATAAAAGGGAAACAAAGAAGGAACAATTGCTTCTGTTTCCTTTGGAGAAGCTCCAGTCTTTGCTTTCACATTAGGTATCACTCCTGGCTTTTAGCACAGACTTTTCAGCCTCCAGCATGGACCCTTCACCCTTACCATGGAAACCTTTTAGGCTCCTGAATATAGATGCTGCATAAAACTCCAGGCCTTTGACTGGGTCCTTCAGATCCACAGTGTACAGACTAAACTTTTTCACTCTTCCACCCTAACTCTGTGGGCAGCAATCATGTACCAATTTGTAAATTCTTAGACATTTGTATACTTGTATTATATTTATTTCTCTAGTAAACACTGACTGATATACCCTGTATTTCTCATTTTGGGGATGGAAATATTTACCCTGTGCCACTCTATGGTGGGAATACATGAATTGGTTTGTGAATTTTACAAGGTATCATAGTAAAGTCCTTGTCTTGAATCTCAGAGAATAATTACATTTGGATTTTTAAGCAATACTTAATCTGCTCAGACATTGTCTTCTTTTCTGGAGTGAGAACTAGTGCATCTTGTGTTGTGCCCAGGAGAATTGCATCATATTATATGGAATTATGAATATGTTATTGATTTTATTTTAAAATCAAGCAGTTTAAAAAGATATGATTAGATTTTACATTGATGATAGGTGGATTTGAACTGGTTAATCTTAATTGTCAACATAAGTGAATTAAGAGGCCCCTGGAACCTAGAGGTTCTGAACTCCACCCAGCCTGGTGCAGGCCCCATACCACACTCTGAGGGTGCATCCATGCCAGCTGCATGGAGGATCTGAGCTCTGTGCAGCCCAGCATCCCAGAATAATCCATCAGGGGAATGCCCAACCAGCCTCACAGGACACAAAGGTACTGAGCCCAGCCTGGCACAGAGCCCCAGAGCTGCCCATCAAGGAGTGATCAGTGGGTTCTGGATAATTTGAGCTCTGCCCATCAGAGCACAAGGTCAAAATGCCATAGTTCAGGGGTTCATCCCAGGCTTGGAACTATGCCCAGTGAGGAGCAAGACCCAAGCCCAACACACTGGAGGTGCGCCCAGGTTACCCACATGGTCCGGAGGCTCTGAACTCTGCAGCCTGGCATAAGGCCCCCAGCAGCACCACATTCTTGGGACACATCTAGACTAGCTACCTGAGTCCCAGAGGTTCTGAACTCCACCAAGCCAGGTGAAAGGCCCTGGGCACATCCAGGCTAGCCACTTGGGTCCTGGAGGCTCTGAATTCCATCCAGCCAGGCAAAAGGCCCCTGCACCATACTCTGGGGGTATGTCCCTGCTAACCACTCTGGGTCCTGGAAGTTCTGAACTTCATCCAGCCAGTTGCAAGAACCTGACAACACACTTTGCAGGTGCATTTTGGCTAGCAGCCTGGGTCCCAGAGGTTCTGAACTCTACTCGGTCAGGTGCAAGGCCCTGGTGACAAACTCTGGGAATACACCACTGCTAGCAGCCTGGATCCTAGAGATTCTGAGCTCCAACCATCCAGGTGCAAGGCCTTGGTGCCACACTCCAGGTGTGTGTCACTCCTAGTTGCACAGAGAATCTCAGCTCTACCTAGTCCAGTGTCTCAGTGCAACCCAGTGCAATCCATCAAAGGAACACCAAGACAGTCTCACAGGTCACAGAGCACAGGGCCATGGCACCATAGTTTGGGGGTATACCCTGGCTAGTCATAGGGATATGGGAGGATTAAAGCTATGTCCAGCACAGCATACCAATGGAATTGGTCAGGAGGGTGCCTTGCCAGTCACATAGGTCCCAGAGGAAAATGACAAATGAAAGAGCAAGATGCAGTCTCAGTCCTCCAGCCCACTGAGAACAAACCCCAGAGACTTTGAAATGGAAGACAGTGGAAATCACACAACTAAATGTCTCGAAATGATAGCAACCAAAGTAAAGAAACAACTCAATGAAGCTATAGAGGAAATCAGATCAGAAATAATCTCTCAGATAAAAAAGAAATGACAAACATTATGAAAGAAATGTTGAGTGTATCTAAAGCAGATTTAGATTAAAAAATAGAGGAACATAAGAAAATGATGGAAACCTTGAATGAATAATATAAGACAGAATTAGAATGCATGAGACAGATTCAAAGGGATATTCAAGAAATTAAAAATTCCATTGAAAGCTGGCACAACTGCTTGAATGAAGGTGACAATAGATTCTCAGACCTTGAAGACAGCATGGAAGCTTATCATCACAAAAGAAAAGAACTCTTAAAAATAACAAGGAACCAGGAAACAATTCGACAGCTACAAGACGATGCAAACAGAAACTATGTAAGACTAACAGGTGTGAACAAAAAGCAAGGGTCAACACAAATGACATACAAATACTATTTACAGAAATAATGGCAGAAAATTTTCCAAACATGGGAAAAGAATCTGCTACACAGATAAGTGAGGCATATAGTACCCCAATCAGCCATAACCAAAATAAATCCTCACCCAGACATATAATAATTAGGATATCATAAATTCAGCACAAGAACAGAATACTAAAATCTGTCAGAGAAAAGAAACAGATTGCCTGCACAGGAAAATCCATCAGAATCACAGCAGGATTCTCAACACAAACCTTCAAGTCAAGAAGGGCTTGGAGTGAAGTATCTCAAGTCCTGAAAGAAAACAACTTTCAACCCAGATTGATGAACCCTGCAAAAATATCTTTGAAAATTGATGGAGAAATAAGATACTTCCATGACAAAGAGCAATTGAAGAAATTCATAACCACCAAATCAACACTACAAAGAGTACTGAAAGATACTCTAGAAAGAGATAAAGATAACTACAATTCCAGGAACAACAGCAGAAGGAAACTACTAAGCAAGGCAAACAATTAAACTGAAGAAGTAGAAAACCAAGAACAGAATGATAACATGACAGGTATAAGTCAGTACACATCAGTTGCATCCATCAATGGTCTCAACTAACCAACAAAAAGAAACAGACTGGCAGAGTGGATTAAGAAACAAAATCCAACAATATGCTGTGTACAACAAGCACATTTAACTCGAAATGATATTTATAGACTAAAAGTCAAAGGATGGAAAACAATACTCCATAAAACAAGAATCCAGAAAATAGCAAGGGTAGCAATTCTGTTTGCAGACAAGGTGTACTTCAAGAATGATCACAAGAGATAAAGAAGGTCACTACATACTTGTTAGGGGAAAACTTGAAGAGATTATAGTCATAAACATATACACACCAAATATGGGAGCACCCAACCATATAAGAAAAATCTTAATAGATATGAAAAATCAAATAAGCAATAATACAATTATAATGGTGAACCTCAACATCTCATTGTCACCAAGAGACACATCAACCAAAAAAAAAAATCAGCAAAGAAATAATAGAACTAAATCAAAGTTGTAAACAAATGGACCTAGTAGATGTGCACCAAGTGCTCCAGCCAACAACATCAGAATACGCATTCTTCTTAGTTCCACATGTGTCATTCTGTAAAATAGATCATATACTAATGCACAGAACATGCTTAAGTAAATACAGAGGAATTGAAATAATCCCATGCATATTATCTGATCATAGCGCAATAGAATTGGAAATTAATGACCAAAAAGCCCCACAAGAACCCCACAAACACATGGAAATTAAATAACACTCTTCTAAACAACCAACGAGTCACAGAAGAAATTAAACAATATCGAAAATTGAACAAAAATGCAAAAACAACTTATCAGAACCTGTGGGACACAATGAAAGTATTCCTCAGAGGGAAATTTATAGTGGCAAATTCCCACATCAGGAAAATGGGATGAACACAAATAAACAACCTAATGCTGCACCTCAGACTTCCAGAAAAAGAAGAGCAAGTCAAGCCTAAAGCCCAAAGAAGGGAGGAAATTATAAAGATCAGGGTGGAAATTAATGCAATTGAGACAAAGAAAACAATACAAAGAATTAATGAATCAAAGAGTTAGTTCTTTGAAAGAATAAAGCAAATTGATAAACCCCCAGCCAACCTTATCAAAAAGAGGGAAGAAAAAACTCAAATCCATGCAGTAAGAAATGAAAAGGGCAAAATCACTACAGACCCTGTGTAAATACAGGAGATCATCAATACCTACTTTGAAAAACTTTACTCTCATAGGTTCGATAGCACAGAAGAAATGGACAGATTCCTAGAAACATATTAATTACCTAAGCTGGATCAAGAAGATGTAAAACTGCTGAATAATTCACTTTCAGTTAATGAAACTGAAAATGTAATCAAAAACTTACCAACAAAGAAAAGCCGAGGTCCTGATGTATTCACTATTCAATTCTACAAGAAATTTAGGGAAGACTCAATGCCAATACTCCTCAAACTCCTCAAGGAAATTGAAAGAGAAGCAAGGCTCCCTAACTCATTCCTGGAAGCAAGTATTACCCTAATACCAAAACCAGAGTAAGACCCAAGCAAAAAAGAGAACTACAGGCCAATCTCCTGTTGAACATACATGCAAAATTGCTCAATAGAATACTGGCAAATAGAATGCAACAAGTCATCAAGAAGATTATACACCATGATCAAGTGGGATTCATCCCAGGAATGCAGGGATCGTTTAATATACACAAATCAATAAACATAATACACCATATCAACAGAGTCAAACACAAGAATCACATTATCATCTTAATAGAGGCAGAAAAAGCTTTTGACAAAATCCAACACTAATTCATGATAAGAACCCTATAGAAAATTGGAATAGATGGTCTTTACCTCAATCTGATAAAAGCCATATATATAAACCAACAGCCAACATCTTACTAATTGGACAAAAGCTGAAAACTTTCAACCTAAAATCAGGAACAAGACAAGGATGTCCATTATTGCAACTCCAATTCAATATAGTTCTGGAAACATTAGCCAGAGCAATTAGACAAGAGAGAGAAATATAAGGAATAATGATAGGAAAGGAAGAAGTTAAATTATCATTACTTGCACATGATATGACACTATCGTTATTTGCACATGATATGACACCCTACAGAAGTTAAATTATCATTATTTGCAGACGATATAACACTCTAGTTATAGAAGACTCACAAAACTCCATTGAAAGACTTCTATATCTAATAAACAAATTCAGTAATGTAGCTGAGTACAACATCAGCACTCAAAAATCAATAGCATTCCTGTACACAAACAACAAACCTACTGAGGCAGAAATAAGGGAAACCATACCCTTCACTATAGCACCCAAAAAAATGAAATACTTAGGAATCAATCTAACAAAGGAAATGAAAGATCTATACCTTGAAAATTACATTACTCTGAAAAAGGAAATTGAAGAGGATTTCAGAAAATGGGAAGACATTCCATGCTCATGGGTAGGGAGAACAAACATTGTGAAAATGGCCATTCTCCCAAAATTGATATACAGATTTAAAGCAATTCCACTTAACATACCATTTGCATACCTCGCAGATTTAGAGAAATCATTCCTAAAATTCATCTGGAACCAGAAGAGACCTTGAATACCAAAGGCAATTCTGGGCAACAAAGGCAAGGCAGAAGTTATCACAATCCCTGACTTGAAGTTACACTACAAAGCTACTGTGATAAAATCAGCATGGCACTGGAATCAAAACAGACCTAAAGATCAATGGAATTAATTACAAGATATAGCCAGAACTACAAACACACTCAGCCACCTCCTCTTTGACAAAGGGGCCAAACATGTTCACTGAACATGTTCACTTGTTCTCTAACAAGTGGTGCTGGAAAAACTGGTTTCTGTACACCAAAAAATAAAACTAGACCCTTGTCTATCACCATGTGCTAAACTAAAGTCAAATCAGATCAAAGATCTAAATATTAAAATAGAAACACCAAATCTGCTGTAAGACAAAGTAGGTAGAAATCTTGACAACATAGGGGTAGGCAGAGAGTTCGTGAAAAAAAAAATCAAACTGCACAAGAGACACTTCCCAGAATCAACAACTGGGATCTTGTCTTTTTAAAAAGTTTTTATAAGGCCGGCATGGTGGCTCACACCTGTAATCCCAGCACTCGGGAGGCTGAGACAAGAGGATCATTGTGAGTTAGAGACCAGCCCGGGCTACAAAGTCAGCTCAAGTCCAGCCTGAATGGCATAGTGAGACCCTGTCTCAAAAAGACAAGGGCTGGGGAGTTGGCTCAGTTTCCTAAGCTCCAGCCTGGCAAGTGTGAGGTAATGAGTTCAACCCCTGGTACCACAAAAAAAATAAAAATAAAAAGTTTTTATATGTGAAAAGAAATCTCCAACAGAGTGAAAAGAAAACCCATGAATTGAGGAAATATCTTGTCCAACTGTCCCTCAAAGGACTTCTGTCTAAAACATATAAAGAATTTAAAAAAATATATTCAAGCCCCCAAAATTCAAAGACCCAATCCATAAATGGACATCTGAGATGAAAATACATTTCTCAGCTGAAGAAATATGAATGGCAAATAAATACATGAAAAAATCTTGAGCATCATTGGTCATTAGATAAATGCAAATTAAAACAACACTGAGATTCCATCTCACTCCAGAAAGAATGGCCAAGATCAAGAAATACACCTATAACAAATGCTGGAGAGGCTGTGAGGAAAAAGGCACCATTCTCCACTGTTGATGGGTGTGTAGACATGTACAACCACTGTGGAAATCCATCTGCAGGTTCCTCAAAAACCTGGGATTGGAAATCCCATTTGACCCAGCTATTCTGCTTCTGGGGTTATTCCCAGAAGAGCTGAAAACATCATCCCACAGTGATATACATGTGCTTATGTTTATAGCAGCACAGTTTGTAATAGCCAAATCTTGGAAACAACCCAAATGCCCACCAACTGAGGAATGGTTAAAAAAGATATGATATTCTTATATAATGGAGCAATACTCAGCTATAAAGAAGGATCACATTGAGGCTTTTTTAGGTAAATGGATGCAACTTGAGACCATACTCATAAATCAAACCCTCATGTGTAAATAGCATATTGTCTCTGTAGTGTAAGAAACTGAAAGGGTAAATACATGAAAAAATGTTGAGCATCATTGGTCATTTGGGAAATGCTGATTAAAACAACACTGAGATTCCATCTCACTCCAGAAAGAATGGCTAAGATCAAGAAATACACCTATAACAAATGCTGGAGGGGCTGTGGGAAAAAAGGAACTCTTCTGCACTGCTGGTGGGAGTGCAGGCTGGTGAACCACTGTGGAAGGTTGGAGGTTCCTCAAAAAGCTAGGATTAAAGATTCCATTTGATCCAGCTACCCCACTTCTGGGCATTTTCCCAGAAGAATTGAAAACATCATACCACAGTGGTATATGTGCACCCATGTTTATAGCAGCACAATTTGTAATAACCAAATCTTGGAACAATCCAAGTGCCCATCAACTGAGGAACGGATAAAAAAGGTGTGGTATTTTTATACAATGGAGTACTACTGAGCTATATGGAAAGATTGCTTTTATATGTGACTAGAGACCATACTCATAAGTGAAATAAACCAAGCTCACATGTGTAAATACCATATTGTCTCCCTAGTATAAGAAACTGAAAAAGTAAATACAATCCAAAATCTACAATATATATTGTGCAAAGGTAAGAAACTGCTCAAAGAAGAAAAGTAACTGGGATACTGTGAAGGAGGAAAGAAGGAAGGGAAAACAAAAAATACATAAATATGTATATATATATATATATATATATATACACATAAGAAAGCAAAAATGACTATCCTACTGATTGTATTAGCTCTTGGAAAAGAACAGTTAATATTCATACAATTAGATCGATTTTATATGTCTATATCTGGTGATCTGAGCAAACCTTTTGAAGATAACAATATGCAATAATACAACCATTGTTAAATTTCTATCATCTTGCTTTGTAAACCTCTACTGTTATTGTTTTGGGTTTGTTTTTGTTGTTTTTTATTTGCCTTTTGCTGTTTGTTTTTCTGTGTCTTTTTTTCTCTTAAATAAATTTTAAAAAAAGAATCAGTCTATATTATGCACAGATACAAATTCTCTACAATAAATGTGATCATTATGCATACCTAAAATTTACCAATAAACTTAAATAAATATAAATAAATTTTAAAAATGAGGCCCCTGGAAAAGCCATTGGCTCATGGGAGTGATTGAATATACTATTAGGAGGTGGGACACAGGTGAAGATGGCTTACTGGAAGCATGCCTTTGCACAGTATATACCTCTCTTTTGCACTGTTGCCTGTGATTTACTTCCTGACTGGAATGAAAGGAATAATTCTGGTCCCCTATACCTTTCTACTATGTATTCCTGCACTGACACCAGTAGAATATGGGCTGAACCTTTAAAACTGAACCAACAACCAAAAAAAACCTCTCCCTCATTTAAATTGTGTATGTTTGTTATTTGGTTCCAGAGTGAAAAAGCCAATACATTTATGTAATAAGATTTACTGATCAAATTTGGAATGCATGTAGTAGTATTAAGGTTGTAACATGCTATTTTGAGAATGCAAACTTTTAGCATAACTGGTCATCTTTCTCTCCTCAAATTTGACCTAAGCCTTGTTTCTCAGTAGAATGAGCAGTCCTCAGAAATACAAATGGAAATGAAAAAGTTAATTCCTAAATTTCAACATTCAAGAGCCAGGTCTTAACATGAAGAATAGGGCAGACATAAAAATTTGCTAACCAGTTTTCTCCATCTCTTAAAGTGAAATAATAGAGAAGGAGGACTGGGAGAAAAATAAAAGATTAGAAATAATTAGCTACTTAATACAGAGCAGGGACAATAAAATTTACAGAAACAATAAAAATTGCATATGATTTTGTGCTAGTACTGGCAGGACCCAAGAAATTGTATCTTTGTTCCTAGGATCCTTTGTTTGAGTGTACTATATGTAGCCAGCTCATATATAGCCAGACCAGGAGAGTCTCTGTATGAGGTATCCAAGAGCTAGTCTCACAGATTCAAGAAATCTTAGTGAGTGAAAGGAGAAACATACAAACATCTGAGCAAATTTTAGAGACTATACAAAAAAGGAAAATCAAGAGAACTTCAGCATTTTCACAGTTGAAGCAGAGACCTTGTAACACAGAGTGCTTCTTGAATGCTGGCATTTTGTCTGTGATTAATTTGGCAAGGGATTATTTCAGCTGATGTCAGTGTAACGAGATGAACAGCCTAGACACAGACAGGATTATACAGCACAGCAGGCACTGTGGGTATAGAGACTTCCAGAGGGCTTCATTCTGTCTACTTTGTGTTATGCCTTCAAGTATGCTTCTCGTGCACCCAGACACCTCTGGGGAAAGGGAAAGAAGCAGCAAACCTAACATGGACTTAAAGATGACACAGCCAAAGAAAATCTCTTACATAATTAACAAGATCACTGTTTACATAAAGGAAGATATAGGTTAAAAACAGAAATTAACTCTAGTTACAGGGGGGAAATAAGAGTAGTTACATGTTTACACATCATATTAAGATTATAAAATTCTTAATTTACTTAAGTAAATTACTTAATTTACTTAATTCACTTAATTTGGATGTAGCTTAGCCTTTTGATTCCTCAGTGGAAGAGACGTTCTAGAGCTCCATATGGGGACCTTTTTCATGCAGAAAATAGTGACAAAAATAGATGAAGTGTTAATGAACCCATTTTTTTTCACCCAACTTTCCAGAACATTCATATTATTTTTTTCCAAGACAGGCATCTGCAATATTGACCAATCTGGGTAAGAAAACACTTTATCTGGTCGCCACACACCTGACCTGGCCAGGGCTTTAAGTCATACTAACCTTGTTTCTTGACTCCGAAGGAGACATTCTCAGATTAGGAAGCTCACTGCCCTGACTACATGCAATATTGTGAGCCAATTCATAAATCTTCCTATTTTCTCCCTTTAAATTTATTTATTTATTGTTCTTCATTTTTACTTACTGAAAGCCCACCTACTGCCTTATTCTTTTTATGTTTTTATGCTAATGATTCTTTATATGTTTTGGGGGTTTTTGTTTTTCATTCCAGGAAGTTTTTCATTCAGGACTCCAAACATGCAAAGGGAAACACTGAGCTATACCCTCAGTCTGTCTGAACTGTTTGTATTTGCACTTCATAAATATGATACAGTCTATGATTCCTGGTTGCCTATCTGGCATAGAATGAGTACATTCCTAAGTACTGCAATACAGAAGAAATGCAAGGATAAATTCACACCAAAGACAGAATGTCCTAATTCTAAACAAGATGAAATCTGTTAAGAAGACAAAATTCCATACTTTTTAATTTTCCCAAATAATATACTCAGGAAAATTTAATTTGGTGAGACATATCATGAAGTAGCCATGAAGGATGAAGAGGAAGAGAATGTTCACATTTTTGGATCTGAAGACTTATAAGAAAATGAGAAGTAGAGATGGATCAGTAAGGATCTGGACAACAAATGCTGTATTTTAGGGTACAAGAAAAATTTCTGTAACAGAAAAGCCTCAAAATAAAATTAAAATGTATGTTAATTATAAAATAAACATTTACATGAGAAATCTAACATGGTTTCTTAAAGCATGGCTTCATTCTTTGGAGCCCAGGCTGAATACCTCAGATGTTACCCTGCTCAGCTACTGAGGATGGAAGGAAAGGATAAAGAAAAACAATTTGCTTCTATAGAACATAACCCAGAAGTTTCACAAATGACTATCACTCCTTATTGGTCAGAATGTCATAATATAACCACATATATAGCTGCAAGATAAGGTGAAAATAGTTTTTGTTTTTTGGCATATGCCAAACTAAATCTCTATTATTTTAGAAAAAAATGAGTAGGGGCTTTGTGGAACAAACACCAGTTTCTCCCTCTCCCTCTGCTCCTCCTCCTCCCTGCCTCTCTGTTTTGTACTTACAAGCATACACATGGTGGAAATCAAACTTCTAGTACATGTGAAAATTTTAATGGGGTGACAATGTGTCGTTTTTGTGAGAGACTTTCTGGCTGAAAGTCGTCCTCTCTGGAAACTCTCTCAGTCCTAGACAGACTGTAGTAGCCAATCAATATTGCTAATGGTTTCTTTAAAAGCTACATATGATACTAGAAACTACCGCCCCAGCCTGTCCCATACATTTTATAACTCTTTGGTATTTTCAAGTGTGTTTGGGGCTTTGTAGAATCTAACAATTCTTTTAACTCAAAAATAAAAATCACTGATGCAATTTATTAAAAGATTTAAAGGAAGAAAGAAATACTCAGACTAGTATCTAATAGGACATATTAAGCAGACTTCAGGGAAGACTACTAAAAAATTCATTAAATATAAATATTCTTGAAGCAAAATTTTTATTTACTTATCAATAATTTATCTCTCTTTAAACCATAAGAGAAAAAACACTGACTTGAGGTAAAGATACTCATGTCACCATTTTAGTTAATAGTCGTGGAGACCCAAATCCTCATTGCTGATTTGTGTCTTCATTTTGACCCTACTTTGGATGCGGTTATCTTTTATGAAAAATTTAGATGAACTAATTGACACTCCAATTGGGAAGTCCATACAAATTATTATTCCTTTATTTTTTGGGAGTAATATCTCTAAAAATACGTGTAGCTGAGAAATGCCACCTGAGTTACCTAAACAAACACCATCACATAATGGTAACTTCACATTATACTACTGAATTTCTTGAGAATCCATACAAGAAATGTTTGGGAGGGTTACTGACCATTCTTCTCTTATCCACACTCATCTCTTTTTCACTCTATACTACTTCCTTGCCTTTCCTTTTTAATGGAGACTTTTAAGCTTTTCCTTACACGTACGTTCCTAATTACCAAATATTGAGCTCACTTCTAGGACATTTTATAAGATCTAAGCTTATATATCTGCTTCTTCAACTCCATAATGAAAATTTATTACTGGACATCTGTTATGGTTTGTATATAGATGGCCCCCCCAAGCCTCATATAGTCATAGAAGCGGCTGAATCTAGCATTTGTGATTGACTCCTTGTCTAGTGCTGGGATTGGCAGTATGAGTCCTGTACCCACCCAGGGGTGGAGCTGACATACAATGTAAGGTTAGAAAGGAGACATGTTTTTCCCCTTTTCACGTGGCTCACTCTTGCCACTTGCAGCTGCCACGAACGGCTACCCCTCACCATGCCAACCTGCCTTGGAACCAGCTGAATATAGACTGAAACCCCCATGACTGTAAGAAATAAACCTCTCCTTCCTTCACGTTGGGCATCAGGTATTTTGTCTCAACACTGAGCAAAAAGTAACCAAGACAACCTCCTATGTATATCACAAAATGTGGTGTGTTTATAGTTCTCTTTTATTTCTACTTTTGATAGACATAATTTGCTTTTCATTTATTTTTCTTAATTCCACAATTTTAATGATTTTAATTCTCACTTTGACCCCTAATTATTCTGTAATTCTTCCTGCTAATCCACAACCACTGACTGAGTTCAGGTTGAGTTCACTTTCATCTACTGTCTTAACTAGTATTTTCACTGAAGAATGGAGAATAGACACCTCAAGTGGTTGTCAAATCTGCAAATTCCTAGGGCAACTGCCAAATCTCCTGAACTGTAATATGGTGAAGACCAGTACTCTGTTTGTCAAGGCTGAGGTGAGTAACAGAAAGCTGGAATGAACTACCAGGTGCCAAGGCAAATGATTAAAAAAAAAACAAGCAAAAATAAAAGTAACAATAAACCCTTTAACTACTTACTGTTTAACCTTCAGAAAGCACCCAAGTCCCCTGTGTACCATTGTGCCCCCAAGGAAGGGTACCAGTTGAGGGTGAAGTGGACAATGCAGACATGAACATCAAAAATAAAAGGCTTTTGCAGATCTAGTTTCAGGGGCTAGTTCTGGAAGCAGAGGAAAGAAATAAGCAGTGGAAAATCACTGAGTATGCAGTCAGAATGAGAAAAGTATCTTCAAGATTCTCTTTCTTAATAAGGAGGTCCCATCAGAGGCACTGAGGAAAGCTATGCTGAAGACTCCCAGTAGGGAGACAGACACTCCCAAATGGAGTCACCTTGCGTAGGAACACAGAAATGTGCCAGAGTGTGGTAGTTCAGGGCTCTTAAGTCCCAGAATACAACTCCCCTCAGAGACTGCAGTGCCCTGACTGTGCCCCATGTCAGTTGTGGGAAGCAACTTTCTCTTCTGAGGCCTTTGCTATCACTTCTGTGCCAGCATGAAAAGTTGCACCTATGTGCTTGATTAGAAGCTGACCTTCTCCTTGCCTTTATACCAGTGTATGATTTTAATGTAGGTGACTGTGGCCACATTCTGTGAAATACTGGAATAAACCCTGAAATAGATTTTAACTATCTTTCTGGATTTTCAGTTTAGGATTTATTTATAATCTGTTTCATACTTTGTCAGAGTGAAGTGATGATGATTAAAGTGAAGTGATTAAAAGTATGATTCCAAACATGCCTCTTATTAATGTAGAACTTTTCATAAGTGATCATCACCTACATGAAAGAGAAACATGTGACTTATAAGGCACTTTGAGTTGTCACTTGCAGAGTACTTTTACCTCTCAATTATTTCTCCTCTCCCTTCAACATGCTATAATTCTAAACTATTGGTTTGAAGGAAAGATCATATATATGTATGTATAAGTATATATGTATATATGTCTGTGTGTATATATGTCTATAGATGAAACGAATATCAAGAAAAATGTGCAAAATTCAGTATTATCTGATGTTTTAATGACATTCTATTGAAATCACTGTTCATTGTTCATTGTTCTCAGAACACACACAAATAAGATAAATGTCTACAGTGACAGATATGCTAGTTATGCTTTGATCTGATGGTTACATATTATAAACATGTGTTAGAATGTAAACCATATCTCATTATTATGGTTGTGTCTAGATGTTCCCACAAAGCCTTGTCCAGTCATAAGTTAATAGCTTTCTCAAAGGTGGCTGAACCTTGAGTGTGTAATCCTGGGATTAAGAGTGTGTGATTACTAAGGTAGTCCACTGATTGGTTTGGCATCACCCTAATCCTGATATACTAGTATCCTAGGTAGAGTATAAAAGGAAAAATAAAAGACTGCTAATTCTCCTTACCACCTTCTACCCATCATGAACTATTTCTCCTCTGCAATGAGAAAAGTAACACAGAGGTTGGTACCTGAGAAGTTGGGTCATTGCTGTGACTATAACTCAACATGTGATTTGGAAACCTTTGGAACTGGTTTGTGAAAAGGGGAAGAGATGAAAGATTTGCACATTCCAACTGAAAAAGTAGAGCTGTAATGCCTTAGGCTATACTTGATGGGAGATTCTGGTCAGACCTCAAAGGTCAGGAAACTGATAGAAATCCTGACAGTGAAGACCAGGCCTGGTAGATTTCCACTGAGAAGAAGGACGTCATTGGCTGTTGGACACTAGGCAATGTGTGTTATGGCTTGGCAGAAAGTTTGTCTGAGTTTTGCTCATGACCAGATACTTTGCCTGAGACTGAGATTAAGGGTAGCAGACTAGTTAATCTTGTATAAGAAATTTCAAAGATCTCTAAAGTTGAGGTGGTGGGATGGCTAGAGTTGGGGACTTTTAGCCAAATTTATGTTGGGAATCAAGAGCAAAGAGCCCAATGGGATGATTTAAAATGCTTTGAGTTTTCTCAGAAAGGAAGCTCCAAAAATGTTGCAGAGCATAAGGATGGAACAGAGGAAAAATTGGTCACTGAAAACACTGTCAAGAAAAAGCCAGATATTTCAGAAGACAATAGAAAAGATAGTCTGAAGATATAACAAGAACAAACAGCATTTCAGGTTTTGCAGCTCAGAGTTGCAAAGGTGGAAGACATTACTTTGACAAGATAGCCCCAGACCATCACATTCCAGAATGGTGGTGCCTAAAGAATTTGTTTCTCAGAATTAGGTTGAGTGTGCTCAGAAATCCAGTCCTTGATCTGTACAGCCAAGAGGGAAGGAAGTCTGGCTACTGCTCCAGCTGGTGGCAGACCCAGGTGTCATCCATGTGGTGCTGATTTTAGGTGCAGAAAGAATGCAAGAGTTGCAGGGTCAGGAAGGCTTCCACCCAGATTTCACAAGAAGGCCTGAGATGCCAGGTAGTGTGACCCTGCAAGGGCAGTGTGTGAAGCTGTGAGTGTGAAGCTTAAGGTGCAGTGTACACCCAAAAAATATGGAGAAGTCAGGACATGGATCATCTGAGAAAATGTGCAGGGAGGGAGCACAGATGGCCCAAGAGATAATCTTTGGGAGATACAACCATCTGCAGTGCCATAGAGGAAGGAACCACCCAATCCCTTTGGAGTTCACCTCTTGCTACAGATTGCTTCAGTTTCTGGACATGGAACTATAGGACTTAATGGTTGCCCTGTTGAATTTTGGACTTGCATCGGTCCTGTTCCTTTGTATCCTCCGATTTTTACCTTTTGGAATGGTAATGTTTATCTTGTGTCATTGTATGTTGTAGGTGTTAACTTTCTTATCATTTGTATAGGGGCTTGACAAGAGTTTGCCTTAAATCTCAGAAAAGACTTTGGACTTGGACTTTTCAGCAGTGCTGAAACTGTTAGAGCTTTACCAACTCTTAGAGATGGACTAACTGTCTTTTTATAAAGGGCTATACATGAGTCTTTAGGGGAGCAGGGTTAGAAATACATGGTTTGTGTCTAGATGTCCTTCTAAAGCCTCATGCAGTCATAGGTGGGGCTTTTTTAGAGGTGGCTAAATTCAGAGTATGTGATACTGGGAGTAAGGGTGTGTGAGTGCTAAATCAGTTCCACTGATTTTATTGGTACCACCCTAATCTCAATTGGTAATATTATAATTATAGAGTATAAAAGGTATAAAAAGTCTGCTAAGGCCTCTTGTTTGTTTGCTACACTCTACCCACCATGAACAATGGTTTGTCCTCTGCACTGCCTATCTGCCATGCCACCCTGCCTTGGAGCCAGCCAAAAACTACAGACTGTGAACTAAATAAACCCTTTAACTGTAGGTGTCAGATATTTTGTTTCAGCAACAAGAAAAAAGTAATTAAGGCATCCATAATATCACCAATTATTATGTGTCAATTAATAATAAAAATATGTTTAAAAGAGCACCAGTCAGTGAAAATAAAACTGGTTATTTGAAAGTTAATGCAATGCTTTCTTCACTGAGTTCAATAATATTAATATACTATGCATCCCAGGTAGTTTTTATTTTTTTAAACACCTTTTATTAGCTAATGACACAGACAAAGCCAATAGTGCTTGATGTTTCCATCTGGATGTCAGAAACCCAAGAATTAAAATTTCAGTTCAATTCAGCAGAATAACACTAAAAACAAAACAGTTACCCACACATACACAATAACAAATTTCTCTCCACTTCTTTGGTTTAATATTTTTAAGAAAACAAAGTAATATTCCTTCATTGAAATTATCTAACACTCCACATTGTTTTGAAAACATATTTTTACTGCCTAGCATGAGCTGAAGGCCTGCACAGTGACCTCCACCTAGCCGTGCAGCTGGAGACCTCACTCGAGACCTTGCACAGAACCTGGTAGGGCCCCGCCCAGTATCCTCAAACAATCAGGGACCTTTGGAACATCCCTGGGGTCCTGCCTGGGTCCCACCCAGTGACCCCAAGCAGTGGAACATCTTCAGTGATCTACTTGGTGTGAGCTGAAGGCCCGCACACTGAACTCCACCTAGATGTGCAGCCTCAGGACCTCATGCAGTACCTGGTAGGGCCCTACTCAGCAACCTCAAGCAGCCAGGGAGCCTTAGCATGCCAAGTGGGGTGTGCTGAAGGTCTACCCAGCATACTCCCTCCTCTCAGGGAGTCTTTTAGAGCCACTAGGGATCCAGTAAGGCCTGCCTAACAACCACCTCTCAACTGAGGAAACTCCCTGCAGTATAGACAGTCATCCTCAACCCAGGAAACAACTGAAACTTTACATTTGGCTGCCACAGTGGAATACAGGAAAATGACAAAATGAAAGAGCAAAATGCAATCTCAGACCTCCAGTCCATCCCAAACAAGCCTAAGAGACACAGACATAGAAGAAAGTATAAGCCATACACCTGAAACTTCTGAAATGATAGCAACAGAGGTAAAGAAACAACTCCATGAAGCTTTAAAGGAACTCAGATTAGAAATAATCTCCCAGGTAAAACAACAAATGATAAATGTAATGAAAGAAATGCTGAACATATCTAAAGAAGACATAGTTAAAAAAAATAGAGGAGCACTGCAAAATGATGGAAACCTTGAATGAATAATACAAGAAAGAATTAGAATGCAAGAAATAAATGCAAAGAGATATCCAAGAAATCAAAAATTCCATCAAAAGCTGGCAAAACTGCCTCAATGAATGTGAAGATAGACTTTGAAAATACATATTTTTGCATGAGAGTAATGTAGCAAATTGGAATTTTGAATTATATGAGATACTATATATTCTTTACAACTACAGCAGACATATTGGTCTTTAACATATCTTAACGATATATGACTTTTGATTTTAAACCCCAAGTTAGAGTGCTTAAAATCCTTCTGACTTACAATTCAAAATGCATTTTGATATAAAATTCTAGGTTATAAAAACCAATACTAAAGTTCTAAATTTACTAGGTGTAGTATCATATGTTAAATATTCACATACCTCTGTGCCATCTTCAGAATGTTAAAATTAAAATTAAAAAAGTCTCATTATGCCAGCTATCTTTCCTTCCTTCACAGAAAACTAGTATAGATATATAGAGAGCTCCACAGCTCACAACAGGTTATATATTGATAAATGTATCATAAGCTGAAAATACTGTAAGTCACAAATGCATTTAGTACTCTTAACCTACTAAGCATCAGAGTTTAGAGACACCATACACAGCATAGTAATAGTTAATAATCCTTGGGAGCTAGTAGGTGGTTGAGCTACTGTTCCATACCAGTGCCCAACATTGTTCCTTGTTTAGATAACCAGGGTAAAGTTCAAAATTTAAAATTTGAAGTATAGTTTCTAGTGAATCCATATCATTTTCATAATATCAAAAGTTTTAAGTTGAACCATTGTAAAATGAACACAATCTGTATGTGGATGTATGCTTCTGTGTATGTGTGTGCAAAAGTAATTTTTTTATTTTCGTGATACTTTTTTGTCCTAATTTTACCAGACCAATTTTTCACTCAGATAATCTGATAATTTACAACACGACAAGATTTTCCTTTTTACAGGATTCTAACTGAACTGTCTTTTATGTTTAGAACTTTATAATTTTACACAAACATACTCTTTAAAACTTAACATAAAAACTAAATGTTTGGTTCTGTGTCATCTCCCAAACCCAAGCAATCTAAAAGTCTTACTGGATACCATCAAAACAGAGTTGGGGGTTGTAGTGTAGATTAGTGGTAGACACCTTGATTAGCATGCAGAAGGCCTTTGGTTTGGCTTGATCCCTAGAAACACACACACATACACACACACAAACACAAACACATACTTGCACACCCATGTGCATACTTTCACAAAAGAATGGTCAGAATCTGACCTTGGCTGAACCACTTACATCTCCTGTTATCATCCTGACCCAATCCACCAACTATATTTCCTAGATTATAGCAACTTCCTATGAAGGCCTGCCTTTGCCCTGACCCCCTTCTAATGTTGTTGTTCTTTTTTTTTGTTTTTGTTTTGTTTTTGAAAAGAATACAACCAAACAAAGTAAAACAGAGTAGAGTCAATCACAACAAAACAATGAACATGATACATGACTTCTGAACAGGGTAAAAGCAAATCAATAATGGTTACCATAATACCTCTTGTTATCTGCAGTATAAGTGCCCATACCATCAGGGATAGGTAAAATCAAACAAAATTGAACAAAATAAAACCAGTAAAAAAAACAAAAACAAAACAAAACAAACAAAGCAGAACAATGCAAGCAATATAGAACTTCAAGATACTAGTAAAACAGCAGTGGCTACCATAATGCTTCTTGTTGTCTTCAGAATAGTTACCTATACCTTCAAACATATTACAAACAAACAACACAGAATAGAGTAAAATCAATCAAAACTAAACAATGAAAGCAATAAAGGGTTTCTAAACAAGATAATTGGACATCCTCAATGGCTGCAATTATATATTTTGTTATCTTTGAAATAGCTATCCATGCCATCACGTGTAATAAAATCAAATAAATCACAATAAAATGAAACTAATCAGAACAATGAAGACAATATGAGTTTCAAATCATGATAATAGATTAACAGGGGTCACTTCTTTCCCTTTTTAGATAATTCCTCCCCTTTGATTTTCCCAATAAGTATTGTTCATTTTGGATCCCACTAACTCCTTTAGTTTGTTATACTAGGGAGACAACACAAAATTCACCCATGTGACTCTGAACCATTTCATCCATGAGCATGTTCTCAAGTTGCCTCCATCCACCTACAAGAGCCTTGAGGTTATCTTCCTTTATAGCTGAGTAGGTTTCCACCACATAAAATGCCATGTCTTTCTTATCCATTCTGCAGTTGATGGATAAACTACCCCTACTTTTTTTGTTTTTTTTGCTCCCTGTCACATAGGGCCTTATTCTCTCTCCTTTGACTTTCAGCCTATGAATTTTCTTTCTATTTAAAAGTGTTTCTTGTATAGAGCATATTGATCAATCCTGTTTCCTGATCCACTCTGCCTGTGTTTCTTTCTATTGGTGCATTGAGGCCCTCTTGCACTGCATTGTCTCTGCCATGCTATATTCCTGACATTGGCTCCCTGTTTTTCCCCTCCATTCAATGGACTGGCCCCGCTTGATGGTCCCCCTCTGCCATTGTTCCTGAGACTGTGGTCCTTTTTATCTCTCTCTAGAATGTCCTTTAGTATTCTTTGTAGTGTTGGTTTGGTGGTCACGAAATCCTTGAGTTGTTCTTTGTCATGGAAGCATCTTGTTTCTCCGTTAATTTTGAAAGAAAGTTTTTCAGGGTACATCAGTCTGGGTTGGAAGTTGTTTTCTTTCACGACTTGCAGTACTTCACTCGAGCCTCTTCTTGACTTGATGGTTTGTGTTGAGAAGTCTGTCGTGATTCTGATGGGTTTTCCTTTATAGGTGATATGTTTCTTTTCTCTAACAGCTTTTAATATTCTATTCTTGAGTTGAATTTCTGGGATCTTGATTATTATATGTCTGG
>RJWT010003811.1:0-35274 GCA_004365215.1 Cuniculus paca | reverse complement strand
CTTCTTATCCAAAGCCCCTTATTTGATTTTCTTTTATTCAATATCCTCTCCTCTATACATCTGTTGATTCCTGCCTCTGTTCACATACCTAAAAACCTGCCCACAAACATTCCTAATTAAGGTGAGTGAGTTATAGACTTGATTTCCAGTATGCAACAAGAGAGCATTAAAGTGAATATCTCCTCGGAATGTTCGTTATTAAAATGACTTTTAACAAATAAAATCAATCTTGCTACGTAGTAAGTTGAATTCTGATATAAGCTACATAACTACATAGCTCTTCTAATACCTAATCCGGCAGACTAGCTAGATGTCATGGTATGTATCTGTAATCCCAGCACTTAGGAAGCTGAGGCAGGAGAATCATGAGTTCAAGGCCAGCCTGGAGTACATGGTGAAACCCTGTCTCAAAAAAATAAAAAGAAAAAAGTGCTGAGTCTAGGTTGATACCTGTGGCTGTAAACTTCTGTAATCAGCAACCAAGCCAGGTATGGAAGCAGAATCACTGCTTTGATTCATTGATCATAAATCATAATTTCATTGTAGATTCAAAGTACTGTAGTACAGTGACATAGAGATCTCAAGATGATGTTACCAAGGCAGTTTCTGCTTTTCTTTTTTCCCGTCACCGGGAATCGAACTCACTACCTCGTGCTTGCCAGGCAGGCACATAGGCCACTGAGCTAAATCCCCAGCCCTTGTCTTTTTGAGACAGGGTTTCATTATGTTGTTCAGGCTGGCCTTGAGCTCACTTTGTAGCCAAGGCTGGTCTGGAACTCGCAACGATCCTCCTGTCTCAGCCTCCCGAGTGCAGGGATTACAGGCGTGCGCCACCACACCCAGCTAGTTTCTGCTTTTTTACTTGCCCTTCTTGGTGTTCATTTGTTCACTGGCCTGCTTGTTCCTTTCTTGAATTTTGTGTTCATTTAAACCAGAATACTGCCAGCATGGTGGTTCATCCTTGTAATCCCAGCATTGAGGCTGAGGCAGGAGGATTGCCCTGAGTTCAAGGCTAGCCTAAACTACATAGCAGAACCCTTTCTCAAAAAAAAAAAATACCTTTCCCAGCAACCCTCCTTCTGCTTGCAACTCAGTGCCTTTAGCCACCCTGCGTGCTTTGTACATATCATCTTCAGTAAACATCTGTTCCCATGCTAATGAGAAGAGAGATAACAGATTCCTCTGGCTCCTTTTCCTAACCAGGTAATCCTGTTTTACTCCCAGTCAATACTTTGTGAATAATGTTACATTTCATTAATATGTTTAGGCCCTTATATTTTATCAGTGGACACCTCATAGCTTCCCAAGTCCCTTGCAAAAAGTGGGGTTTTTTTATCCCTATAATAGCATATGCATCATGGCATTTCCAGAGGGATCACTGAAGATCAGCTATCATACTCAAAGACAAAGAAAAAGAATAAACTCTTTGCTTGTTGGTACTATTCTCCCAAAAGAGTAGCTGTAATTGAGCAGCTAAACTATGGGAGTCAAATTGAGCATCCAGTACCTGAGCAAGGGATGTGACATTTCAGAGGTGAGATGACATAAAGTCCTTCCATTCGTGGATTTGAGGATATATCGCACAGACTTTCCTTAACTAGGTATTTAGGAATCTATTTGAGAGAAGTTGGGAAACCAAAGCAGAGACCTGAAATTACCAAGCTATGAAGGAAGCCACAGGCCAAAGAGGGGGACAGACTCCTGGGCTCTGCATCATTTGCTCCCTCCACAGTGTGCTGTGGGGTCATTGGGACTCAGGGTATAAACAACCCAGTGGCCTTTCATTAAGGATTCGGGGAAGTCTGCATACCTCCAGTGTTGATACCCCTCTACTATTGAGTGATCATTAATGCCAACAGAAAAATTAACACAGTGATTTGTTTGTTTGCTAGCGCTAGGGATTGAACCTGGAGCCTCACTCATTTTAAGCATGAGCTCTACCACTGAGCTACACTGCCAGGCCCAATAGCATAAATCACCAAAAACACGTCTCAGATTAGGTACTCTTTCATTTCTCTGAGACCATTCACTTGGGTCGCGTATAAAGTTGTTCACTATGAGAGCCTTTATAATGTTTCTTTGGTGAATAATTTTTCTGGTCAAAAAGGAAGGAAAAAAAAAATAGTGTAGATAAAATCCAGAGAAGAATCACCAGAAGCGTTAAGGAGGTAGAAAACTGTTAAATAAGATTGTTCTCACAATAAGTAGGACTTTAAACATTGTGTTAAAATATATACTGTAAAACACTTATCATTTTAAACTTTTTAAGTGTGCAGTGAATAGCATTTAGTACATTCACACTGTTGTGTAATTATTAGCACTGTCCATCTCCAGAACATTTTCTTCACTCTAGACAGAAATTCTGTACTCATTAAACAGTAATTCTCTATTCCACCATCTGTTCTACTTTCTGTCTGTGTAATTTGACTACTCTAAGTACCCCTTATCACCTGAATCATATTCTGTTTATCCTTCTGTGACTCACTTGTTTCATTTAGCATGGTGTTAAGGTTCATGCATGTCATATCGTGTATCAGAATTTTGGTGTGTGCGTGTGTGTATGTGTGCGCACGCGCTACCAGGGCTCAAACCCAGGACCTCACACATAGTAACCAAGTGCTCTGCAAGCAAGCTGCATCCCCAGGCTCTCCTTCATTTTTAAATACAAATAATATCCCATTACATATAGGTAACACATTTTGTTTATCCGTTCATCACTTAATGCATATTTACCATTCATCTCTTAATAGACATTTAGATTGTTTCCCCTTTTGACTGGTATAAATAATGTTGCTTTGAACACTGGTGAACTGTTCCCCACTGTGACTTCAATTCCTTGGGATATATATCTGGAAGTGGAATTGATGGGTTCTGTGGAAATTCTGTATTTAATTTTTGAGGATCCACCAAGGTGTTTTCCACAGCAGCTGCACCAATTAAATTCCCGTCAATATTAAACAGGGTTTCATTTTTTGCACATCCTCAGCAGCACTTGTTACTTTCTGATGTCACATTGTTTTTTGTTTTGAGAATGGGCCTCCTGATGAGTATGAAGTGCTGAAGAATAGGAAATGGTCACTTTTCTACCTGAAATGATCAAAGAAGGAATTATAGGAGCCTGTAGTTGTGAAGACTTCTACATGTATTTACATAGACATGGTCGCCAGAATCTAGGATTTAAGAATTTGGACAAGAAAGATAGGTGAAGTATTTAACAAATGGTATAGCATAGGTCAGTGATGGTAAACCTTTGAGAGTCAAGTCCCCAAACTGCAACCTAAAATCCATTTATTTATCACAAGTACCAACACTGCAATTAAGCCTCAATAATAAGATTTTAGTTTAGAAAAAACAGCTTATGTGTTAACATCTTTTGTCTTAAAAGAAAAACAACATGCATGCCATAGGTTTGTCACCACTGTTATAGGTATTGACCAGTCAAAAAGGCTGCCAGGTCTTTGCCTTCTTGGTGTACATAAGCTCATTGTTAGCCTGAGGGGTGCCACCTTGAGATAAATTTGGAAAAATGAAAAAAGCAGCTTCTCATCCCAGTTATGTTATCTTGTGATGAAGATACAAGCTCTGGTATAAATAGCTTCTAAAAAAGATTTAGATATTTCACTAATGGATGGTTAAGGGAAACTGAGGATTCTGTGTAATTTACCCCTTTCCTTTTTAAATTGATAGTTAGACAAGATGATTGTGACTCTCTTCTTACCTTAAATTAGGAATTTGAGACTCTCTAGATGTTTCTTGAAGGTCCTTGAGGCAATCACAGGGGAGTGAAATTGCTATTTCAGTTCTTCAACATCCAGTAAATATTTACCATCCATTGACCATGAGTACCAGGCCTTATCCGAAGTGCTGGGGGTCAAATGGAGAGCAAAGCAACCTCTGTCCCTGTCCTTATGGGGCAGTGGCTAGATAAGTTATCCCACAAATGGATTTGTAATTCCAAACTATATATGGTTTAATAAAGGAAAAATACCTGACACACGTCTCTACTTTCTGCTAGAAAACCACTCCAAGAAATATGCTTTCTTTTCTCTTCAGGTACCTCCAAGCAGGTGGCTTTGCCTGGGAGGGAGAGATCGAGAACAACGCATACAGCAAGGCTACAGGAGTGGTCCCCCAGCACAAGTACCTCCCCACAGCAGGCAGTTACCAGCTCCATTTTGCCCTCCAACAACTTGAACAACAAAAGCTGCAGTCCCGGCAGCTTCTGGACCAGAGTCGAGCCCGGCACCAGGTAATTCAAAATAAGCTTTTCCATGTACAAGTATCTTCCTTCTGTTGGTGAGAAAAAAAGTTAAATGTCCATGAATGGGCATTGCAGGGTGAGTTTCCCAGCATCAGCCTAGCTTGGATGGTTCATGGGGAGCCATAACTTTGCTTCGTTGGAAGGCAATGCTGAACAAGTGTTTGACATGGTTCTTTCATTTAAATGTACAAAAATCTGTTTTGTAATAAATATTCTTTCCGTTGTACAATCTTAGTTCGGTAGCCTCCTGGAATGTCTAATTCCCAGATACCTAAAGGCAAGCATGTTAAGCATCTTTATTTTAAAGTGTACTACTGTAGAAGTATATATTAGTCTTTCATGATCTATCAAGATTTTCTAAAGAATAAGTCACTTGCAAAGTTTTCCTGTAGGGAATGGTCACAAAGTTAAGGTTGCTGCTTTTCTGGAAATGATAGACATTCATTGAGTGTCTGTCATGTGCCGGGCACTGTCTTAAACAGTGGGGCTGTCACCATGAGCATCCACAAAGACATCCTCACTGTAATGGAACACCCACACAGAAGTGTTGATTCCCTAGACAATCATGTCTAGGAGATGGCAGAAGCTCCTGAGGAACATATGTGAGGAGCTGTATATTACACCCTGCTGTCAGCGTGACCCCATCACAGAGAAAGGATGATCTCCCAAAACAGGTCTGGCCACAAAGAGTTAATTTTTCTTTATGATTCAGAGTTATCGTTAGAATCAGCTACTGTGTTCAACACTAGGGTTATTGGGCTGCATTAATACTGATCTACAGGCTTCCTTGATACTTTTTTATAGAAGAAATGCCTTCTAACAATTTGAGCTCCTACCATTTGCTTCTTTTATAAAAATATGTAATACAGTATATTTTGCAGCAGTTTATGCAGAATTAATAGTTATTCAGAGATGAAGGAGTATCTCTCAAAGATTTTTTATCCTTTAAGTAAATCAATTATCATTGCACCCTGCATCTTTACTTACTTTTTCAACTACTGTCTACAATAAAACATGGCCATTTTATTTGTTTAACGTAGTTCATCTCTTATCCTCTATACCTATGGTAGTGTGCTACGTAGATTGATGTATCATAATAGAGAAATCGTAATTGTAGATATTCATGGAGAAAAATCCAGACTTTTTAATCAGGAAAGCATAGAAAATGGCATTTCATTTTCATCACCACGCTGCCATTTGTCACATAGAAATTTATTTAGAAAATCTTTGGGCCAGTAGAAGTATGTAAGTCAGTTTACATTTCAAAAATTACAGATATAAATGTGTATCTTAGGGTTTTGTTTTGTTGTTTTGTTTTTACAATCTCTGTACATTTCTTGAACCTTTTTAAACTTCTAAACTGCCTGCCACTTTGAGTACATGAGAGTGCCAGCACATCAGATGCTGGGTGGCGGAGACATGGCCACATGGCCTTACTTCCCTTGCATGAGTATTATCTGTGGCTCTACTGAGTCTAGGCAGTTGGTCCCTTGCAAACCACACATGAAATACCTTGACATGGTGGTTGGTTTTTAAAAATAAAAGGAATTGTTTGCAGAGCATTAAAGTTTTGGGGAAAGGAGACAGTTTTGCTGATTTTCACTTTTAGAAACTGCTTCATTTTTGAGCCCCTCTCTTGCTTTTGATTAGCTTCCAGCAACTCACATTCCTTTGAAAATTCAGAGTATTGTTGTTTTTGTATGGAGTTGTTTTTTTTTTTTCACTGAGGATTATGCTGGTTTAGTTTCACTGAATTATGAAGTATATGGAAAATATGTTTTTTAGAATCTGTCAGAATATCTGTCTGAGGGAGGAGGCAGAACTCCCAAGAAGGGAGTTATCTCTTGTCTCCTGGAGAGAGAAGAGAAAAATCATTCATCATGATTTTATATATATATACATATATACATATATATGTATATATATATATCATTTTATTTCTTTCCCCTCTTCTAAACCACAACTGATTTAGGTAAACATTAGTAATCGTGAAGTTTTAGGAATGTATGGGGAGAGCTAAAGAAAATACATTCTGTTCGTTTAAAGGACTTATAGCTAATAAGATAACAAGATTTTAACTATTCTAACACAAAGAATATTTACTATCTTAGAGCACTCTTATTTCAGAGTTGTTAAACTTGACCATTATAATTATCCAAATTATTGATTAAAGACTGGTGTGCATTCTCAGTCTATTCAGCATGTCTGTTCTTAGGTTAATCTTCAGATAGAGATGGTGCTTCTCTAATGAATTTTCACTTTTTACTGATTTTTTTAAAGTATGGATAGTTAGCAGTTTAGTTAACTACATGTTTGAGAGTAGTGGGTAGAATTAAAATCATATTTAGCTAGCATTGATCCATAAGAAAAACCTGTCTGGGGAATAGGATGTTACAGGAGCCTTTTTTTTATTCATCTTATAGTAATTATTTTTTATAAAATAGCATCTTTCACATAGTGATTTCCTAATAAATATTTGGGGTAATTTCATGTGACCTTTCTCCCATTACATTCAAAGAAAATTCTTCTAGCTTTTTTTTTTTTTGAGACAGGGTCTCACTTTGTCATGTAGGCTGGCCTTGAACTCACTGTCTAGCCCAGGATGGCCTCGAACTGAGGGCAATCCTCCTGCCTCAGCCTCCCAAATGCTGGAATTACAGGTGTACAGTACCACACCTTGCTGTTCCCCTCCTTTTTTGTCTTCAGTCTGTGCACCTAGATATCCAGTTTGTTCCAGGTGTTAAGAAGGCACTTTCTGATTCAGGATGTAAGTTTGAAAGTGGACATCTTTGTCCATGCAGAATGAGCTTTGATCCTGTGCTCCATCCAGCACTGCACTCATAAATGTAGAAATCATCATGCACTGAATGCATACTTGCAAAAGACTGATCCAGTAGCATGGCAACGTGAGAGAGAAGTCACTCAGAACCATTGGCAGAGGTTTCCTGGGACAGAGATACAAGAAAATAGGTGTAATCTAGGCCATTTGATAGGGAGTGTTATCAACAAAATGGACAGAATTACAACTGTGAGCTTTTATACTCTGATAGGTGAAACCAGCAGTTTGAAAAGCATTGTTTGAAATCAAAGCAAAGGTTGGCCAAATTTTGCTGTAAACAGCCAGATAGTAAATACTTTCAGCTTTGGAGGCCATAGGGTCTCTCGAAGCTACTCAACTCTCAACTGTAGAGAGTAGAGTGAAAACAGCCGTGCACAACATGTGGATGAGTGTGGCTTCTCCCAATAAAACTTTATTTACAAAAGCAGGAGGCGGGCTGGTTTTGGCTTGCAGGCTCTAGTTTGCAGACCCTTAGCTTAGAGCAACAGATGCACCCAAGGCAATTGAGACACCAATTGTTCTCCCTACCCCATTTCTGATTCAGTAGGTTTGGGGCGAGAACACAGTCATTTCCACATCACACAAGTCCCAAGGGGATACTGACCCCACGTTGCTGACAACCACTTGAAGAACCATCCAGTGAGAGGGAAGGAGATTAAAATTTCCTCCTTTTGGTTTTTTTGGTTGTTTTTCTTTTCCCCCTCATGTTTTTAGAAAGGAAATGAGATGCGTCAAAACTTTGTTACTGTTGTAAAATTTCAGGCATTAATTTTATAGGAACTTTGTTGCCATTTTTTTCACCCCATCTACCACAGTCTCATAAATAAATTACCAAAATGCTTTCTTGCTCATTCTTTTTCTCAGGATTTATTCTCGGCATTCATGGCTCCCAGGATTCAGGTCTTTGGGTTGGCAGAGATGAGTAATGCGACAGATCCCTCCCTTTTTGTTTTATTAACAATACTCATCACTTCATAGGCACTCATGTGTTCCGAGTTCCATTCCAGGTACTCAGCATATAGTAATTCATGTAAAGTGAGCCTCTGGGTGCTTGTGGGCCATGCCAGCGGGCTGGTGCTTGGGGATGGGAGAGTGGATCTGTTGTAGATTAGTAAATCCCACTGTGTCTCCTCTCTCCTCCCCCACTGCTTCCTTGTCATGCTGGCTTCCTGCCCTAAAGAAGACAGCAAAAACCCTTGTCTTTCAGCTGAGTTGGGGTCTTGCCGTGACTACTGGTGACATCAGCATGAGTAGCTCTGCATACTGGGCTCCATAAGGGGGGCTACACCGCTGCAAGGCCCCACTGACCTGATTCTAATTGCCGGCACTGAGCTGATGTTATTCTTGGCTCAGGGCAGAGCGATTACTCAGTAGTTTCTGTTAAAATGATCCTTTGTTAAACTTCTGCTCCCAACCCACTCCCCCAGCCTTCCCTCCCACTCTCTTCTCTGCCTCATCCAAACCAAAAAAGAGCCCAAAAAGCAGAAAAATAAGGACATTTTGATAGCCATCACTTAAGTGCTGAACTTTCTTTTAACAACAGGAGAGAGTAGAAAGATTCTAGATATATCTTAGTCCTCTACTGGTTCTATTCTTTTCCCAAAGCTCTTTGATTTTTAGTAGACTTAACTTTCAATGTGAGTAAAGTAATTCAAGGTAGGAGAAATCTGTGCATCCTAAGTTCCTCTCGTCTGCTCTTTACTTTCCTTTCACACCATGCTCAAGTTTACCAGACTAACCTAGATTCAGTAAAGCTAACAGGGATGAATGTTCCTCTGGACTGGGCTGGGAGCAGCTCAGTGTTCATTGCGAGGGGTCCTTCCATATGCTGGGCAGCATCCTGGGTAGCAAGCTTTCTGCCAGTGGGATGTGCGTACATGCACAACTCCACAGCTATGGGAGTCCCATCAAAACCCAACTGAGTCTTGTTATTTTGCCCCTAAAAGTTCATTGCATGTGTCTAGAATAACTTGGTCCCTCTGCAGGAAGGAATACTGTTTCTCCAGACCTTCAGCTGCTGTGCGTTTGGGTTGTGGGGGAGGGGAAGCAAAAGAAATTCAGCAGGCACTGCACTCTGTCCAGGCAGCCAGCAATAATAACACGTGAGCTGCTGTGCCAGCAACTGGACCATAAGCTGGAGGTATCCTCACCAGTCTTCATGATAGCGAAGAGAGAGGAAGGTTGCACTGGGGCCAGCAAGGGGAGAGTTTGTGTGCTGATGTCCCAGAGCATATAGACTCCAGTGTTAACCTACTGCTTCTTTGTTTTTCTTTGTTTAGTTCTTTTAGTCTGTTTTGTTTTTCTCCTGACCTTTATTAGGAACTCATATATCACTTAATTTCTAGCTTTTAGTTATTACTAAACCATTTAATTTAGATTTTGCCAAACCAAACTCTTTTCCTCTTACCTATGAAGAATATGTTCTAAATACATTAAGTAATACGTGAAAAATTCCACTCACTTGTTTTGGTAGTAGGTATTCTGGACAGGCTTTGAAGTCAGATAATGCTTGATGTAAATTTTAGCCCTGTTCAGTCCATGACCTGAGGCAGGTTATTTGAACTTTTCTGAACCTCATTTTCCTTCTGGTATGGAGCTGATAATATATACTCGTGTATTACCAAATGTCACTTACCAACCCAAGCATTCTATTTGTATTATTTCACTGAAAAAGCAGAGCATCATTTATGTAGCTTTCTTGGGACCACGTAAATAATAAATGGAAGGACAGGAATTTGAATTCAGGTCTGTCACCCTCTCACCTTCAAGCCCTTGGTTAGTATGCTGTATGCTGCCTGTCTGACAATGGGGCATTTGATAAATAGCAGCCTTTAAGTACTATTACATACATTTCAAGCTGTAATTCATACATTCAACAAGTACCTGTGGACACCTATGAAACTGTAATCTGTAAAGTTATTTGCAAGTGTCTTAACCAGTCTCTTAAATTCACATGCACTGTAGCAAAAGAAGAGTTCCCTAAACATACATAAACTCAGGCCTAGACATTATCCCAATTACCTCAATACTAAACTAATGTCTTAAGAAGAGAGAGCTGTGAATCCCAGCATTTGGGAGTCTGAGGCAAGAAGATTGCCACAAGTTTCAGGCCTGTCTGGGGTACATACCATGAGTTCAAGACCAGGCTGAACTACATAGTGAGACTGTGTCTCAAAAAACCAAAAAAGAAAAGAAAAAAAAAAATAGGAGCTAGGGGCTCAAAAAAATCATGGAAATGTCTATATTTTTTCGTTTCTTGTTTGTTAGTATTACATAATAGGGTCAGAAAACTCCATGCAATGAAATTTTGTTTCATGAACAAAACTATTTAAAATATTACATAAAGTTACCTATAGGCTATACATATAAGCTGTATATAAGACATAAATGAATTTTATGTTAGGCTTGGGTCCTTTCCTCAAGACCTCTCTCTTTATATATGCAAATATCCTGAAATCTGAAACATTTTTCTTCCCAAGTATTTTGGATACAAGATACTCAAAACATAACATACGTATACACATAGAGGCACATACATATGCACATTTTACCTTTTAAAATAATTAGCAAAGAATTGCTTATGACTATTTTTTTTCAATATTGGCTTTTCTAGAAAGAATGACTTTGGAGAAAAGAAAACAAAAATGTCTATTTTTGTATACATCTGACAAAAATTGGGCCCAATACTAGGTTTGTTTTAAATTTGCTTTGGAAAGAAGATTTGATTTAAATAGAGTTGTGTTCGATGCATTTGTTTTTAACAGGAGTAAGTGTGACATAACTAGAGATGGTAACTTAGTATAGTAGAGCTCTTACACTGGTGTGAATCCAGCTGACTACTCAGAAGTTATGCTGTCATGGACAAATTACTTAAAAGTTTTGTGCTTTGGTTTCTTCTGTAAATGGAGGTGATGATGTGACCTGCCTCAAATGTTTGGGAGGATTCAGTGAGTTAACAGTTTACTTTTTCATTAGTACATGTTTGTAGTACATAATGTTAATATCCCTTGTGTGTTTTTACATGTATATAACAGTGTTTAGAGCACTGCTGGCCCATACAAAAACTCAATTTAAGTTTATCACTCTTATATTTTTCTCTCATTGTGGTATAGAATATGTAATATCAGTCTACCCTTTTAAAAATTTTTAAATATGCAGTACTGTATCCTTAGCCATAGGCATACTGTTGTACCGCAGATCTCTATTGTCCACATTGCATAACTGAAATTATACTCATTGAACAATTCTGTCTCCTCCTCCTCCCTCCTCCTCCTCCCAGACTCCAACAACTCCCATTTTTCTTTCTGTTTCAATGAATTTGGTAACTATATACTTCATATAAGAATAATGTAGGATTTATCTACTTTGTAATTAATTTATTTCACTTAGTGTAATGTCTTTAAGGCTTGCCTATATGTAACATATGACAAGATTTCCTTCTGTTCTAAGACTGTATACTATGCCATTGTATGTCTGCACCCCATTTTCTTTATCCATTCATCCATCAGTGAACGTTAGGTTGCTTCCACATCTTGGCTATTGTGATTAATGCTTCAGAAATGTGGTTGCACACTTATCTCTAACATAATGTATTACTTTTAACCTTGAATGAACACAGTGTTATAATGTCAACTTGGAAGTTTTAATTAAACCACCCTCTTCAGAAGCAGAAGTTGGTTAAAATGATATTTCAAAAGGTGTCTTAGAAGAATGTCCACACTCATAAAATATTAATTAAATACTTACTTGAACAATAAAAAATGGTATGCAGATTAATTTGTTCACAATTGCTGGAGAGCAGTGTACAAAAGAGAGTAAAAGTAATGAATAATTTCAGGATAGAATGAATATTCTTTAGAATAATATCTGTAGATTGATAACATGTTGATCAAGACAGAAATGTCTCATTAAAATAAAGAAAATGAGAGCAGTAGCATAAATACTGTGATCCAACTCTACATGGGACACGCACTGTTTCCTCGTAATAATCAAAAAGAAAGATAATCCTCTCAAACATACTGATAGGCATGTAAATTGGTATAACGTTTGAGGGGCAGTTTGAGAATACATATAGAAAACATACAGAAAAGTTTTTAAACTTCTGATGTAGTTACTCTACTTCAAAGAAATGATTTTAAGATAATAATCCAGCATATGCAAAAATGACACGATTTTTATTACATTCTTGAGCAAAACAAGTCAGTAACAACCTGAAAGTGTATGAAAGAAAGAGTATGTTTGTGCATGTGTGTGGTATTTCAAAGTGGAAGTATAAAATTTTGGGGTTCTTTTTTTCCACCCAAAAATCTATTATGAACGTATTTACTAACTAACAAGCATAGATCTGCTTTAGCATATCAATTTTTAACACTATTATTGGTGTTTGCTTAAGAAAATTGTGATAAATCATAATGAAAAAGTATCAGGTATTAAGGACAGCAATCTAGTTCTACCTGTATAAATATGAAAAAAATACTCAAGACAGATATTTGAACAACAACAAAAAAACATGACTTAAAACATTGGGTGTCATGATCCCATTTTTTTGTACACACACAGAAATATATATGTACACACAAAATAAGTCATAGAGGTAGGCAAATGTCCAAATGTTGACAGGTTTATCTTCAAGAGTTGAATTAAGCATGAATTAATACATGAATATGTATTAAAGAAAATTAGTGTTTCAAAAAGGAAAAAATGCCTCAGTCTGCCAAGCATTTCTGTGCACAGCTAATACATGTGCACATGACAGGCATTGAGGCAGGTCAGAAATGGAAAGCAGAGGGGAGCCTAGTATCATCTGACACTTAAGTCACCATCAGAATGTGGGCGTCTATCAGTGCAGCCCTGATGGGTCCTGATGTTAGGTGGGGAGTGGGGCTGCTAGTGAGGGAAGGTCATCTATGTGCTGTCTTCAGGTTACTGCCACTGGGTTTTAGGGTCATAGACAGCAGGCCTGGCCTGAGCCACCTGCTTTGTAGTTATGCCTCTTGGGTCCTGTCCTCCACCCAAACCAAAATCAGTTTAAGAATCTCAATCTTAACTGAAAAACTGAGACTGCTAATAGTACCTTCTGTTTGGTTAGATGATTGATTCTGAGGCTGGTGAGTGTATTTGCGTATCTGGTTTTAATTATCTTCGTTGCTTCTCAAACATTAGCACATAGAGTTAATTTAGGGACTGTCTAAAGCACACTGGTTTCAGTTGGCCTTGAAATAGTTTCAAACTTCTTCTACCTAGGTAAGTACCTGTGTTTATATCCTTTAGAATAGGCTATTTGCAGCAGAAAGACCTTTCATTTTACTCCCCAAAGATCTTCTTGGTTGGTTTTTAAAATGGGAGAACCTGCCAGAGGGCCTCCAGTGCATTTAGCCACTTAGTGGCCTGTTTTGGTATTCATGCAGTTGACCTGTCTATATGCACAGTAGCAACTTCTGAGTTTCTGGTCTGTCCCTATCCAAGCCACAGCACTGTCCAGTGCTTTGTAACAGCAAAAGTTTTGTTTCTTTTGCTCAGTCCCTAGTCTTGTCCCAACTGACAAACATTGTGAATGGAAAACAGCCAAGAACTCCATAAGGCCTTTTGGAAGCTTTCTCTTGCCAAAATAGACACAGCCACCCTCACCCTTACCCTGGCCCTGGGGTTATGTTGACTCTGCACCCTAGGGCAGTACGAAAGTTGTAATGTGTTCCTTGCCGTGATCAACTCTCAGCCTGGTTGTAGCCAGGTAAGTTATTAGTGGCCTATGTGCTCAAGAAAATGTAGCCTCCTCGTGCTTCAGCAGCCGGAGAGAAAAATACTCAAAGTGATTCTGTATACTATGTAATAGGAACTTTATCCAAATTAGATCAAAATCTAATGGGAGAATGATGTTTAGAGAAGTTTGCTCCTCTGAAATCAGAGGAGAAGGGGCACAAAGAGACATTGACCTACTCAAGTAGAGATTAGCATTTGCTACTTTATCTCCCTTCATTCTCAGAAAAAAAGGAATTTACAGAGTTATCATATTACAAAGAGCTATCCAGTTCTGCTCCATCACCAGCAAGCCTAAGTGAAGGCAAAAAGGAGTGTTTTTCTGGAAGGAATTAAAAAAAAAAAAAACCTCCCAGAATTTAATCTCCAAGCAGTATTATCTTTCTAGTAAGAGAGCCCACATCTTGCTTCCTTGGAACCTTCCAAGTTGCAGTCTGTGTTCTGTCTATCAGAAATTCCTCCTTCCCACCCACGAGCACCCCTCTATTGTGGGGGAAGGAGGGCCTTTCCAGTCTTTTGCCTGGGGCCACGCCAAGCCTCAAACTGTGGTTTTCTGAGTCTCCTCGCTATAGTGTGGCTGCTTCCCACACCCAACACAGCAGCAAGAGTCTTGCATCTATTGACCGGGTCTTAAGTAGAGGCCAGCGCTTACCCAGCTGTCCTGTTCCCAGGACACTCGCTGATGAGAGTACAGCCACTGTTCCTGTGTCATACTGTATATCCATGCCTCAGACTTCTTAGAAATTGTGTACTGAGAGTTTCATATTAACTCTTCTGTCTTTTTAGGAATGACTGTTAGGGCAAAACAGTTCACTTGATCGGTAGTTGATAGAGTTACAGGATCGTGTCAATACAGGGTATGGGGTCCCTGGGGAGACTGATTTCTGCCACTGTTGTAAACATCCACTGGTGTGTCTGCTTTTAACATTGCCTGAGTGTTTACTGGTCTTGTGCTATCAGATTTGATTGCTTGAACCCCATCCCAGTTAACATTGGCTTTGGTGAGAACCTGGGTACTTGTCTCCATTACTAACTCTTCAGTTTTGGATGGTATACAATTGTAATCATTTTGTTGTTTATTCGGTGTATTAGAGTATGGTCACCAAGCTACCAGTCACAACTCAGAAGCTTTTTACTGGACTTGGAAAGAAGAGTTGTTTTCTGAGATGCAGTCCATGTCTGTATTTTCATCTTTATTTTCAGTAGTACCTGTTAGCAGTACATAATGATTACATGCATTGTGGGGAGTTGGTAATGTGCATAACACATCTTAATTCTTTTTACACTCCCCCACCCCAGCTCTTCGGCCCTTTCCTGTTTGCAAATGACCTATAGCAGTCTTGAATCTGTGGTAGATTGAGAATCAGTTCTCATCTCAGAATTCAGTATGGTTGCATGTAACAGGACCTCCTGTTATGACTCATGTCTAAATGTCCCCCAAAGCCTCATGCAGTCATAGACGGGGCTTTTCAGAGGTGGCTGGATCTAGAGCGTATGACACTGGGATTGATTCATGTAATGCTAGGATTAAGGGTGTGAGTGCTATTCACCCTAAGGAAAGGTAGCATGGATAAGATGTGAAGGAGAGAAAGAGGCTTGTCTTGTCACTTGCTTGCTTTTGCTGTCATCTGCCTGCCTGCCATGAACTGTTTCTCCTCTACAATGCCCCTCAGCCATGCCTTGGAGTCGGCCTTAGAGTCGGCCGATTATGAACTGAAATAAACCTTTTCTCTTTTAACTCTGGGTGTGGGGTATTTTGTCTCACCAACAAGAAAAAGTAACTAAAACCTCCTCCCATCCCAGTGAGGGGTTAAACAACTTAGAGACATCCTCCCCCCTAAACTTGAAAACCTAGAGATAGGCTTTCCCAGATTCCTGGTGCCCTCAGAAATCCATGCTCCTTCTGCCTCTGTCCTTTGCAATCCTTAGAGAAGAACTTTCACCCTATTCCCACCTTTGACAAGCTGTCTGTGTGCCAGTGGGAAGAAGAGTAAAGATGAAAGGGCAAACCAGCTGCATTTGCCTCTGCTCTTAAAGAACTTTCCTAAAACCCAGACCCAGAAACTTCTTGTTACATCTCATTGGCCAAAACTATCTTGTGGCTATCCCTAGGTGCAAGAGAAAGAAAATAGAAAATATAATTTTTTCTTAGCTAATCACACATTATTACCCAAACAGAATCAGGACAGTATTATCAAGAAAGGGAGACGTGTTGGTATCCAAGCAAGTGGCAGTCTCCTAAGCAATAGATTCTCCTAACTTAGCTTTGTTGCTTGAAATAAACTTTAATCTTTTATTGAACATCAGTATGTAAGGTACTTCCATAAAATTTGCATCTAGAAGGTAAATTTATTTTTGTTTGGGGTCAGCGGAAGTTTTACTTGTATTGTGCCTGAGTGTGTGAGTTAGACCCAAGTAACACACTGGGTACTATTCCAACTCCAGAGGATGGTCCTGCTACATCACATCTACCTGTAAATTCACCTTGTATAGGAATTTAGTTGTTACTTTAAAAAATGAATATTTGGCATGTTGGGTCTTTTTCTTTCATGCAGTAAATGTTTATTAAGCACTTTACCATTCTACAAGGCACTGTGGATAGAACAAAAGTTGAACATATACAAATCCAGCCATCTCCGGTGTGTATTGTGAGAAGGGAGGAAAAGTGCATATATAAGTGACTATAAAGCAAAGTAGAAGATACTATGATAAGAGACAGGCAAACAAATCTTTATAAGCATTTAGAAGAGGAAAGCATTATTGCTGCTAGAGTTTACCTTCACAGCTAGTGAGCACCATCATAAGACTAGAAAAATATGTTGAAAACATACATCACCAACTACCTTTCATGAATGATTACTGATAGGTAGACTTGTATGTCATCTCGTCCTTCAGTTCATTGATAAAATAGAAGTCTGGGAAGGAATGAAGCATTTGTTGAGTGTCTGTTGTGTACCCAATATTTTATTTCAAGAAACCCTTACTGAATGCCAGTGCTAGACCTTCAGTTATCCTCCAGCAATCCAGCAAAGTAGTTATAATATTTTCTTTATGAGAAAACTAAAGTTCAGAAAGGTTAAGTAACTAGAAAAGATTGCCTAGCTATAACAAGCCCCACAGCTGAGCCCAGGCACATTTGACTGAAAAGTCCTATTCTCCACTTACCTGAGTTTCTCTGCCTTTCACTGATGAGCTCATCTGGTCCCATGGCCAATGTTGAACAGTCAGTTCCTTCTTCAGCTGCCTCAAACTGGGAACCTGTACCCAGCTGATTGAGGCTTGGGCTTCTTGTGAATATTTTGAATCACACTCAGAACTAATTTTTTAGCTGCTTTAGTGTTGTTAGAACTTGACGGCTTTTTTTTTTTGTCTCTTTTAGTAATTTATTTTTGTAATAATTACACACACCCTGTACAAGTTAAAAAGATGCAAATGATATGTAGTAAATAGTAGTAGTAGTCTTCTTCCTACCTTGACCCCTAGCTAACCAGTTCTTCTCCATGGAGATTACCGAGTTTTTGCATATCGTTTCAGAGTTGTTCTATGCAAATATTGACGTGCGTGTTTGTATATGTAGATGTATTTTCTTTTTCTTTACACAAATAGGGGCTCCTAGACTCAGTTTTAAACTTGCTACTCTCATTTATTTCTTTATTTCTATTTAGATATTCTTTTTATATGTACCTGTCCCAGTAAGATTAAAAAAAGAAAAACTTGATAAATTTGTAAATATGTTTATGGTTGAGTCACTTCCATGGTAACATTATTGACTATGTGATCTTACCAGTGGCATTTCTCTTGCAGCATTAAATTATATACCTCAATAAAGAATATTTTTATTTCAAAGAGTTCTTTACTAATAGTAGTTTTACTTCCCTCCTGTACTAACTACCCAGTGAAATTGCTGATGAATAGTTCAATATAGCCCTCATTCTGATATCTTTTGGGCCTCAAGTTTGTTTTCTCACTTTGGGTCCAGTATCATGATTCTTACAGTTCTCAGTAGTGCTTCTTCAGCATTTGTGCTGAGTTCTGAGCTTCACCCCAGCTCAAATGAGGTGTCTCCCAAACACCTCATTAGGGTATAGTGGTGAAAATGAAAAGAGCAGCCTGTGGTAGCCCTTTCCTGCTCCCTCCTTCCTTCTAGAAAAGTCTCTCTCCCAGATTCTGAGGCCCTCAGATATGGACACAGCGGGTGAAAAGAAGTTTGTTTTAGAGCCCGTCCCAGAAGTCTGACCTCTTACTGGGCACGCAGAAGGCTGACTGGAGCAGGCTGGACTCTTGATGCTTGGGGACCAGGGGACACCATGGGACACCTTCTCACCAGTGCTGTTCTCCTGACTTCATCCCTCTCGCAGGGTCGGATTGAAGAAAACTTCTAGCTCTTATGTGTTTCTCCTTCAGGTAGGTTGCAGAGGTGGAGAGCATCTCAGTTTGATCGGCTCGCAAGTGCTCAGATCCTCTCCCCTGAAGTCCCTTTGTTCTTTGTCAGGAGTCTTAGTCATGCACATTATCTCCTCATAATCACCTTAGATTTCCCTTCTTATCTGCCTAGCCAGGATCCATGGACTTGCTCCTCAGAAATGGGACATCCCAAGGCATGAGTAGAGAAGACTTGGTTGACATTTTTCTAAAGCTATCCAGTTCATCTTTTAAGTCTGAAACAGTAAAATTCATAAAGGACAAAATCTATGCCAGTGAAATCTGTCTAGAAAGTGAACATTTATTAAGAGCATCGACCCGGCCATGCGGAAATGACATTCCTGCCATCTCTCTTCTTGTGGGGCATCTACAAATAAAAGTCAGTTTCGGGTTGTCCTTTTAATAAAAAGTATTATGTACCTGGGCATGGTAGTACACACCTGTAATCCAAGCACTCTGGAACTGAGGCAGGAGGATCACCACAAGTTTGAGGCCAGCCTGGACCATATATTGAAACCCTGTCTCCAAAAAAAGTACTATGTATGTTGTCAAAGTTTGTGACACAGACATACAAAAACTGTTTTTTTACAAACAGTATACAAGTTGTAGGAATTTTTAACCATCTATTTAAGGAACTGTACTTTCACATCTTTAACTGCAGATAGATGTGGCATTTGTGATGTTTAGATGATCTTTTTTCAGCCTTTATTTATTTGTAGGCCTCCCCCCCCAACAAATACCTTTGTGTTGCTCTTGTATTCATGTAGTAATTTGACTTTGAAAGTGTTTTCAAATGTATAATCTTACATTAATTTTTAGACCAACAAGATGTTACTATACTAGAATTCCAAAAATAGCCCTGGGACCATGCACAGTCTGGCTTCTGGCTTCTGTTCCAACCCTGCTCTGCCATCTGTCTGTTTACTCACTGCTCCCTGGCCAAAGTGGCTTCTTCCCTCCTCTCAGTCACACAGACTCACTAGAGGAGCTCAGGGCTCTGTACTGGACCAGCATCTCCTCGAGCTTCAAGTCAGTTTTGTTCTGTGCTCCATTTCTAGTACGTAACCCCAATAGGGCACGTTCATTTAAAACTTGCAAAATGTGATAATGAAGGCTGCTAAGACTAAGAGAAACCAAATGCTTTTTTAATTTATGCATATAGACCAGCATACCACCTCCGTGCCCAGATTCCTGTCCACTGCACTTTCAACAAGACCATCTCAACCCTGCTTCAAGAGATTCTGCTTCTTTGAATCTATACCTGCACTGACCAAAGAAGTTTTTCCTAAAAATTACTGAAACAGCTTCCCTTTTCTCTTTGGTCTCTTCGGGATTGCAAACCAGTTACAACTAGCAAATGAGTTGTGAAAGGAATCTCCACCGATCATTGTTTTTCTTTTTCTTGTAGGCAATCTTTGGCAGCCAGATACTACCTAGCTCTAATTTATGGACAATGAATAATGGCGCAGGCTGCAGAATTTCAGGTGCCACAGCTAGTGGCCAGAAGCCAACCATTCTGCCACAAAAAGTGGTGCCACCTCCAAGTTCTTCCGCTTCCCTGGTTCCCAAACCCCCAACCAGTCATAAACAAATGCTCAAAAGGGCCACATCCCAGAGGTCTTCCAAGTAAGTTTGTAATTATTTTCTTCAATTTTTTTAACATTCTATCAATTCTGAGCTAGTAATTCTCTTTAGTTATGGAAACTCCAAGAGCACTTATCCTGAAATATTGAAAACCAGAACCTGATGATGAGCAAAGGCTAACTTGGGCCTCAAGCAATGCTACAAATTAGAATCACCCAGGGAACAACTGTCCTGTGGCAGGGCTCTTCCCTATGGAGGAGTAGGCCCTGTTCTTTCACATTCCCAGGACAATTGTGATGAGAGCAGCCTGCGAAGTTGAAGGCCATTGCCAGCCAGCTCGGCCGGCCTCTGGCAGGAGTCACAGTCAGCCCAAGTAACAGTCCTGCACTATGGGTTTACAGAAAGAAAAGAAAAATGGATTCCTCTATGTTACGTCTCTTGGTCATTCTACAGAGCCAGATCATTTCAGTTTCATATAAAATTGAGCACACTCCTCCCCTGCCTTGTTTGTTTACATTTGAGCGGGAACACATAGGATAATTTCATCTTCATTGACACAAGCTAACACACTTTGTAACAATAATATTTCTAGTACCTTCTATATTCTACCTATTTTATACCAAAAAAGGGATTTCCACGCCTGAATTACATAGGCCACAGTCCTTCACTGCACCACCAGCCCTTTTAAAACCACTGAGCTAGGAAGAAACTGGTAAAGCGTGTTGTGTCTAAGCCCGTCTTCAGTATAAAATCAGAAACCATTCGGAAAGCCTGGCTGAGGCAGGCATCTCTGCTGTGTGGGCGCCTAACGGTTATTCGTGGATTTCTCTTGCTCTCATTAGGGCTCCTCACTTATTTGTCCTTCACAAGATCAATTTTAGTTGTTAAAAAGAATCCTAGGACATGGAAAAATGAATTACTATTTTTTTCCCCTGGGATAGTGAATCAAATTCTGGCTGTGAATTGAAAATAATCCTAGTGGCTGTTTGAAGTATATTGCTGCCATTATTCATTTACCCAGCACATATTTATTCAGTGCCTGCTAAGTACCAAGCACTGTGAGGAATGGCTGGGGTTATAATGACTGCAGAACTCTCTGGAGCAGTAGCACAGGGTGGTAGGGAGGCTGAAGTGTGTGGTTGAATGCTGGCAGAAAAACAGAAAGGAATCTGTATGCTCTCTCACCCTAGGAACGGAAGAGTCAAATCCTTAAGGGCTCAAGCCCTTCTGGAGCCAGACTCACATCCCCACTCCACACTTTACTCATTTGACATCTTTGACAAGTAACCTAATCTCTTGGCCTAAGTTTCCTCATTAGTGAAAATGGGGCAATAGGGATATTACTTACTAGGTCGGTTGGTAAATGTTAACAGAGCTACTACACGTGAAGCACAACAGAGAAGTCCTGGCACACAGAGGAGCTCAGTGAGCCCTCGTCACCACTATGTGCATTGTAAAGCCACACTGCCTTCGACGACTTTGGAAAGCTCACAGCTAACCGGAAAATAAATGAACCGGAAGTGAATGTTCAGTCTGCCAGTGTGCTCCTTTCTTGTGGATTCTCCGATCATCACCACTTCCCTGAACTGGCCCTCAGTGGCCTGTGTGGCAAGCTGCTGGGCTGGTGGAGAGGTGGCCTCAGGCAGCAGGGCTGGGCATCCAGAGGTACTGATCACTGCCTTGAACTCCCTGCTGGCAGGACCTGTAACCTCCCGAGATGGAATTGCAGCTCTCTGGACAAACTTTGCTTTGGACATTTTTGTGGTTTCTTCTCTGTGACAGGCAGGAGTGTGGGAAAACCGGAAACAGCTCAGCATCAAAAATGCACAGAAGGGGGGAAAAAAGCAAAGATTTCTTCAGAATTTAAGAAATATAATCCAAGTATCAAAAGGCATGCTGTGAGGCGATGTTCCAGGAAATAGTTTCCAGTGTGCCTTTAAAACTCTAGCACAAATCTGCAGAGCTTAAGTTAGCACTAATGAAGACCTTAACATTCTCTCACTTACATGTGAAACGTCTAGGGCCATGAAGGCCCCACAAATATTTTCAAATATTATTCTTTCAGAAAAACTAATAGCATCTGAACTGACTCAGTGGCAAAGGAAAACTACTATGAAATATCCAATTTTTTTAAACTGTGTTTTATATTAACTGTAGATTTACAGAAAAGTTGTAAAGATAGTGTAGAAATTTCTACAGACCTCCTTCCCAGTTTTGCCCTTGTCGATATCTTACATTGCCATGGGACACTTGATGACTGTTATGTAGTAAGAAACTGTCACTGGGATGTTACTCCATACTTTTATTTGGATCAATGAAGTGATTTTTAATCTAAGACAACTTTTCATGGCTTCTAAAATCAAGGTCCTGAGTATCTGTTGATATATTCTTACTGTTCTAGAGTAATTCTTGTTCCTAGCCAGTGTAACAAGATCTTTCCATCTGCGACTCAGTTTCCTATTTTAAAAATAGGAGTAATAATACTACTGCCTCACAGAGTCTTTAAGAGAAATAAGTGAATTAATGCATGTCAAGCACAAACACAGTGCCTGATGCACAGTATGTGTTAAATGAGTTTTGGGTATTGTGATTAATACCTAAGATGGCATTTCGAGAAATTTTCATGCACTTTTTACTTCCTGCCAGATGTGTTGCTTCATTTGCTTCATCTGCTTTGCTTATTGTGGCCTTTATTCTGGCTCGATTTGGATTAATCAGGAACCCTCAGTTATGACTGGTGGTACTGAGTCACGCTCAGGAATGCCATAGTTGCCCCAAGAGACACAACTAATGAGAAGTTGTAATGAGCTTTTGACCATGCCAAGCCCTGTGTTTTTGGGTTGGACTTCAAACTTCTCCTAGCACAGAAGTTGGCATTAGACAGATATAGAAGCAATTTCCAAGAGCATCAAAGTTTCCACATCCTAGAGGGTCGAGTTTGGAGAACAATAGAACATAAAAGATGGAATGTCATTTTGGACTTCGGTGCAAAGGGAGTTGAGAATCAGAGCAGTGGGGTCTTATTTCTTTATGATAATGTTCAAGTCACTTTCCCTTTAAAGGGCTCATTTTTCCATTTGTAAAACAAAAAGAAACCACTATCCCTACTGATTAGACAAAATAACTTGTTTTGTGTCAACTCCGTTGAAAGCTTTTTTATGAGCACATTTGTCTCTTAATCCTAGTACTTTGCAGCCATTGTCCTCATCTCTTCTTAGCCCAGGAGTTCTTGTTATAGTTCTCAAGTTCATATTCTTATGTTTCATTTAGGTATATCTCACTTAATTCTGTGAAGAGAGCAATTCAGAATTTCTTTTTATTTTTCTTTCTTTTTTAACCATTTCAATTGTGCCAATAGCCTTTCTTTATTTTTCTCTCTAATGTTTGCAGTACTTCGTAATTCAGTGCCCACTTCACATCCTTCTTTCAAAATAATCTGTAACACTTTTTTCAGGCAATTAGCCGAGCTAATTAATTAGGGTGATAGCCTAGGAGCAACTACATGCATCCAACTCTCAACTTCTTAAAGTAAACTTTTTTTTCCCAGAGCTGGAATCATACTCTCCAGGAACTATGGAGAAAGAAACCCAAGGACATTGAGATTTGCCAGGTACACAAGCAAAACTCATAGGCTACAGACGAATTTGAAAGGGCTGGATCAAAGCTGTTGTAACCTGGGAGACTTCTCCAGAGAAGGAAAACTATTGAAGAAACAGACTGATGTTAGGGGTGCAGTCAGTGGCAGAGTACATGCTTTGTGTGTACTGGGCCCCAGGTTCAATCCCCAGCACCAACAAATGAAAAAAGAAAAGAAACACAGACTGAACTACCCTGGGTTTCTTTGCAGAGCTGAACTTGCCCTCCTTCACCTAGGGCTTAGGTTAGTGTGCATCGAGGTGACCTCAGTGGAAACTGAAGGTGACTGCTGTTCTGTGTCAGCACCCAGAACAGTAGTGTGTGTTCGAGTCTGCTAGGGATTAGGAAGGAGGGAAGCATAGAGAGCTAAGCAGCCCATAAAACCAAATGCCAGAACATTTGGACATTTGGTGGGACCAGCAGCATGACGAAAGATGCTCAGAGATGAATGTTGGAAGAACAGAAAAATAAACAGGTAAATATAAATATCTTTTTAACATCTGAGTCATTAAAATGAGAAGAGGGTAGGGCAAAGTAATCAGAGGTAACTGAGGTCCAAAAGTTCTTGATGTGACCATAGAAGATGTCATGTTAACCATTTTCCATCAACCTTTTAGGTTTTTATTATGTGTAAAGAAACATGACTTCATCTGTGGCATAGCCATTCTTAAATATAGGCTCCTCTAACTTAACGTTTCTAAAATATGTAATTATGTAGTTTTCATACTGGAAGAGAGAGAGAAATGGAGGCACAGCGCGGGGCTGTGAGTGCAGCAAGATCTGCACATGGTTAGTGGCTGAGCCAAAACTGGCCCTCTTGCCACCGACTGTGCTAGTCTCAGGCACTTCCAGCAGACCACCAGTTTTGAAAGTCCCTCCCAGCCCATTCACATAGCTCTGCTTAGGAAAAGGCAGATTAATCATCCTAAAATGTTGCTTTGGGAAAAATACAAAGTAAGCACTAGGGAGCTCAGCTGTCCACACCAGTGAAGTACTCAGGAGGAACAGTTAGTGCCCCTCACGTGCTGGAAGTGCTGGGGAATTTCTGTTAGCGGCCACACAGGAAGGACTGAGGGCTTTTATGTCATGGCTTCCTGTGAGCGTGCAGTCTGGGACATGAGTGGGAGACCTGAAATATCCCAGATAATACCTTCTCACTCCAAGAGTAAGGCTCAGACAGGAGGTCTGCCACTTAGATTCTGTCTTTCCTCTACCACCCTCATCATTTCGGCCTCAGTGATGACTTTAGGAACCCTAAGGTTTGCTTCTGGCAGCACCAGATATGGGTCCTGGCAGTGGTTCCTAAGCAAAAGTTGCTGTAGTGGTTATGTATGGACCAGTGGGGTGGACAAGTACTTGAGAGTCGTGGAATGATGGAACTTCCTTTAAGGATTCATGTTTGTGTTATTTAGATTAAGATCTTTATTAGCAGGGCATGGAGATAACACACCCATAATTCCAGCTTCTCAGGAAGCTGAGACAGATCACAAGTTTGAGGCCTATCTGGGCAACTTAGCAAGACAGTCTCAAAATAAAAATGTAAGGGCTTGGGATGTAGCTTAGTGGGAGAATACTTGCCTAGCATATGCGAGGTTTGAGGTCCAAATTACCAGCATCACAGTAGGACAGAAATCTTTTCAGCCCTGCTTTCTAGGATATTAAAATGGTTGCTGAAAATGGTAACATAAATGCTGACAATTTCCCAACCCTCACTTCCCTTCTTTCTTATCTAAATGTGAAAATTCCCCTTTAAAAGATTTGGGCAGCAATTTATACTGACCTTTCCTAAAAATTCACATCACTATCTCCATGACCCTTGATGTTTTCTTCTCTAAGGATGAGCAAAGGTTGAAAAATCTTGGGGCCTGGGAGTAGATTTTTAAAAAGCTTCATGAAGAAGACTCAGAGACACTGTCAAACTCTGGAATAAATTTAAGCAAGAAAGAAAATAATATTTTAGAAAATTCTTAAATGTGTGCTCTTCACAGAATTTGAGTAGAACATACTCAAATAGGGCTGTATAGGGCTATCAAAGCTGTGAGATAGAAAGGCAGAGTGAGGTCAGGAAGGACTGCATGGAAATGGGAACTTGCAGAAGCTGGGCTGAGCACAGCAAGTGAACCTGGGCCCCGCAGAATATCAAATTCATGAGATAAAAAACAAGCGCCAGAAATTGAGAGAAAAATGTGCTTTCAGAGGTAAAAATGGTAAGAGAGAAGATAGATTCAACCCAAAATAATGACTTCCAAAAACAGAATTATAGGCAAGTGAGAGCTAATATAAGGACACAAAAGGCTTTGAATAATATAAGTAGTAAATTAATAGATACACAGCTTTGTGCCCTACCATGCTCCCATGGAATAATTTTGGAACATTTTTATTAAATCATGAAAAAGAAATTATACATGACTTTTTCTTTGTATATTAAAATAAAAGTCTGGGCATGATGCCCAAATAATTCAATAATTTAAAAATATTAAGTAACTTGGACCAAAATCATACTACAGACTATATCAAAAATAAGAATTACACATACCAGAACTTGAAATGTAGTCAAAGATGTACTCAAAGGTAAATTCCTAATCTTAGTCATTTTCATGTTACAATACAGAAAGACTGAAAGCAAATGAACCACAATACAAATGACAGATTGGCTTCGACTGACACTGGCTTTTAGCTCATTGCCCAGAGTGTGGTGCTGGAAAGAACTCTGAGGGTTTGTCTGAGCTCACTGATAGATGAGTGGTGTTGTCCACATCTGGGGAGACTTGAGAACACTGAGTATGCGGGGCACACATTTGTCATCTCTGAACTCAGCTTTCATCTCATAAAGTTAGAAAAGGCACAGTAACACAAAAGTAAGAAAAACAAATACAGTAAAAGTCAAAAAGCAAGCAACCAAATTAGTTAAGTTTGAAACCTCCTTTGATTTGGACTAGGGGAGCAGGAAAGAAACAAATAAACATACCACTGCCAGAAGAGTAAGAGAACTAAAAAAAAGAGAAAAGACTGAACAAGTAGATGTAAGGGAGGCTGAACATTTACAAGAACACTGCACCAGATGCATGCCACTACGTTTTTAAAACTGAGTGAAAGAAAAATTTGAAAACTAAATTTGATAAAGTACCAGAATTGGTTCTTCTTGAAGAAAAAGACAACTTAAGTAGAATAAGGTAAACATTGAAAAACTACCCACATTGATTCTTGGTAAAGAAATAGGATAAGTGATTAGCCCTAGGAAATGGTTGTTTGGTGTCCCCTCTCCAGTGGTTCTGCAGACCTTCCCTTGGGAAATCTGAAGATCCCGCAGGGCAACTGTGCTTCCTCTGTCCTTGCTCTGCCTCTGAAGACCTTTGCTCTTTCCTCCCTGAAGCCCTCGTCACGCCATGCTACCCTCTGCGCACAGCCTGCTGCCTGGACCTGCTTCCCATCCCTGGTTCTGTCACGCTCATGGCAGCCCCTCTACACAGTGTCCTTAACGTTCTTGAGTCTAAATCCTGCTTTTTATTCAGGATTGGGTTTTAGTTTATCACGTTAGTGCTGCTTTTCGGACAGCCCCCTCCTCAGCTTCTCAGCTGACTCTGCCATCTACCCTTATAGATTCTTTTCTTCCTCACATGCGTTCTTCCTGTAGGTCTCTCTGCAGGACACATAGCTTGTGTTTGTCCTTCCATCACATCTGTATCAAATGTCCATTGTGCTCTACATTGCTCTAGGTACTGTTTATGATGCCAGTGGATAAGGCAGACAAGATCCTGGCTTTCATGCGGTGTATTTTTGAGATAGGCAACAAGTTCAACGGCCAGTCCTTGATGCAGCTCAGTGAATGGCAGTAGTGGAGTAGAGCGATGGACGTGGAATTGATGGTGGTTTGCATCGAGTCCTGTGTTTCAGGCACAGCTACTATTAATTATCTCATCATTATTTGTACTATAGGGGGTAACACTGGGGAGGCAATAGAGCGTGACTGTTATTAGCCGAGAAACTGGAATTAGATTGAATCCTGGCCCCTTTACTTAATTGCCTAGAGACACCCCTAAGCATCTCTTTCATTCTTTTACAAGTAATCTTGAGGTTGTTCTTGGGATTAAATGAGATAATGTGTTTCTCTGACATATGTTTTGTCCAATAATGCTGTTGGTTGGTAGAGTTGTAATTTCTGCTGATGCCGTTGTTCCCTATTAAAAGAAATCACATTTTTTGTTGTAAGTTAATAAGTCTAAGTGTGATTTTGTTCTAGCTAGCAAGGCCTTGGAAATTAAAACACATTCTGATTTCCTGAACACTAATAACTCTGAAAAGTTTGGAAGGCAAAGGTTTTGTTTCAAACAAAAAATAAGATTAGATTTGGTTCTAGTGAGTTTCAGTCACGTTGGCTCCGCGAGTTCATACTTTATTATTCCCCTCTGCTTCAAACATGTAGCAAGGATAGATAAGGAAGAAAGAAAGCCAGCCAGCCACCAGGACATAGCTGTGCTTTGAAATGAGGTAAATATTTCTTTAGCCCCCAAATGCAAACTGCTTTAGAAGCATTAGTGGCAACCTGGAGTTCAGTTCCCTTAGTGTTTGGGGCCTGAAAATGCCCTACTAGGAAGAGAGCCTAAAGCTAGACTCATCACCTGAAAATCAGTCTGCGTTTCACCTGGGGAAAATTTTGCCCCCATGGGAAAAACAGGAACAGCAGGAGACATTTTTGGTTGCCATAATGGAGGGGGCGAATCGAGTGGGTAGAATCTGAGGATGCTTGTGAACATCCTGGGTAGAATCTGAGGATGCTTGTGAACATCCTGTCAATCGCGTGAAGAATTATCCAGCCCCAGATGTCAGTGGGCTCTCCTAATGGGAGACTGACCCACTGCCCGAGGCTGAGTCCTTATTTAGAGACAGTGAGCCTTCAGAGCCACAAAGACAGTAACACACTCTTGCGACTGTTTGCGTCGCAGAACTGACTATATTTCCAAGTACCACTGAGGCAAGGGCCCAGAAATGCCACTATAAAGCCCAGCTCTGGGGAAAGTTCTGCAGGCAGGGTTATGATTAGAGGCAACTATACAGCCTTCAGCCAGGGAGAAGGAATAAGCAAATAGACAAGGGAGAAAATTATTCCTACTCGAAGTGAGCCTGCAAACCAGAATTCCAAAGCACATTGAATAAATGTCATACTAAGAAATACTGCCAACAAAATCAATCACTAGAATATTCTTTATAGATAAATTAACATTTTTTTGAACAATGAGACGTTATGAATATCATGTGTCTCATAGGAGTCTCTTGTGGAGCATGACATGTGACTGTCAGAAGAGAGACCTAAGAAATATGTGAACAAGCAGTAATAGAATTTGCTTTTAAGAGAATAACTGAGAATTTTCCAGAATTGAAGACAATATGAGTCCTCAACTAAAATACTTATTCCATGTACCAAAAGAAACATACCCCCAGATGCAGCATAGCAAAGCTCCCGAACACTCAACGTAAAGAGGTGTTTCAAAGACTACCTGAGAGAAAACCGGCAAAGGAGCACGCGGAGTGCCAACATGCTTTTCCTCTGCAGGACCAGCTGCTGGAAGACAATAGATACTGGCTTCAAAGTGTTGAATAAAGTGGCTTTCAGTCAAGCCTCTAGAACTTTATACATAACTGAATTGTCATTCAAGAGTGAAAACAAAATAATAATTTGAGATGCTCAAAGTCTAAAAATATATACCGTACACACACCTTAGCTAAAACAACTAAGAAAAACTCTATGGGATAAAAGTGAACCTAACAGTACTGAGTAACAAGAAACCACGAAGTACAACAAATTTATAAAAATGTCAATAAATTTTTATCACTGAAAATAATTGTCAGTCTTTAAATAAACATAATACACGTAAGACAGCAAAGACAGAATCAGGGAGTAGGAATATTCAATGGATAGTTGATGTATAGACAGGTCTGTGTCAAGTTCAAGAGCAGGACAGAAATGCTTAATGAGTTTGCACTTTCTTAGGGAAAACATAGCTAAATATTTGATACATAATTTTCAAACCAATAGAGCAAAGAAGGGGAAATGTAGAAACTATATGAATCCAGTGAAAGGCAGGCAAACAAAACAATGGTAAATAGAGAACAAAAACTAAGAAGTAAGTTCAAATATATGAGTGATCACACTAACACATAAAAAATAAATGTTACCATATTTTATACTCTTTAATTAAAAGAAGTATTTCCAAATTACACCTGTTTTAAAAGTTCAGTTATAAGCTACTTAAAAGAGATGTACCTGAAGTAAGGTAGAAAAACGAAGGATTGGGACAATATAAATACTAATCAAAAATCACCTAGAACAGTCTGGCATGTGACAGAACATGAGAGGATTTGCCTCGTACCATATCCAGCACATGGTAGGTGTTCATGGAATATTTCTGAAGGAATGAATGAGTTTGACAACGAGCAATAGAGAGGATTGCCTCTGGAAAGAGTAATTAATAAAAAGAAAGAGCCCATCTACTTAATCTCAGGAACAAAAAAATGTGACCACAAATGCAATGGAATATATTGTGTGCAGTACATTTATAAAGCAGAATCTTACTATTTCTGGACTAAATGTTTCCTTAATTAGTTTTCAAATCAGGCCACACTTAGTAATGTTCTAATTGTTATTTTCTAAGAACTAGTGTGCTAACTTCTGTTTATGAACTACATCAGTAGTCCCTGGACTGATAGCTAAAAGGAAGAGGCACTTATATTTTGGAAGGAAAGTTGGAAGATACTTAATCGCTGAGTAATATTTGCTAAGCAATGTCAGAGTACATGTTTGTTAGGGCTTGTGTCTAGCTGTCCCCCCCAAAGGTTCATGCAGTCATAGCTGGGGCTTTTTCAGAGGTGGCTGGATCTATAGTGTGTGATTCATTCATTGTGCAGTGCTGGGATTAAGGGTGGGTGATTACTAAATCAGTCCACTAATTGGTTTGGCACCGACCTAATCCCAGTAGCCTGGATATAATAGAACAAAAAGAGACTTGTCTTGTCCCTTGTTGCTTTGCTACCTTCTGCCCACCACGAACTGTTTCTCCTCTGTGATGCCCCTCTGCCATGTGCCACCCTGCCTTGGAGCCAGCCAACAATGGACTGAAACCACTATAAACTGTGAGCTAAATAAACTTTTCCTTCTTTGAGTGTTGGGTATTTTGTCTCAGCAACAAGAAGAGTAACCAAGATGTTTCCTATTTTAAGACACATTTCTTTAATGCAACACACTCTCTTGGGATTTCTTTCTCCTTTGGGAATTGAAGGAAATTACCTATCACCAGTATTTTATAAAAATGACCAAGCTTGGGAGTGTAGTCTTTAGGACCTTCACAAGCACAGCCAGATATGTTCGGCTGCAGCCCTGTAAGGTCAGCTCTGCTCTTCCTGTACAATCGTGAGCGTTTTCCTTTGTGTGAGTCCTCCCTTCTACGGAAGGTCATCTCTGATATGGTGGTATGAATCCAAGGTAAACTTCTACTAAACTAGAAAAAGTAATGCTCCTGGGCTAGAGATGTGGAATGCCTTGAAAGGACCTGACAAGAAATGATGCAACATCACTCTGCACTTAACCTGGTGAAGGAGTGACCAAAACAGACCTTAAAGAGAGGCTGTAACTTTCAGAAAAGTTTCCATGGCTCAAACTAATGAGGAGAGGAAAGAACAGAGGAAACTACAAATAGAGGAAACGAAGATCCCCAGAAAAAGCACATCAGAAGCATTACTGGCAGAATGGATAATGGGGCTATTGCTTGTCAGACCCTGCTGACTAGAGATGATATGTCACTTCAGCTGGCTGTGGTGGTGTGGCCTTGATGCCAGCGAAAGTCCTAGCCAGCCATTTTATTGGCTTATATTCCCCAAATAGAGACCTACACTAGAAGAAATCTGTCAAAATGATAACTGCAGGAAATAGTTCGTGTTATAGGGATATTATTTGATATGTATCTTTGAACAACTTCTTTGAATCCCTAGAAGAGCTCTTCCCTCCAAATAGGAGTAATGGCCCCTCGGGCTGCTTCTTAAACCTTAGAAAAATGGAAAAGGCAACAGGTGTAGAACAAGTGAATCAAATTCGGGGCTAGGAAATATACCTTTAATACTTATTCTGTGGACGCTAGCTGCAAGCAAGTCCTCAGGGGAAATGTGGCCTTAATTGGAAGGAGTGTATTACTATTAATGGAATTCTTTTAATGCTTTATTGCTACTATACATGGCCGTATTTCTTATTATAGCTTTTAAGTGGCTAAGTTTATCCAGCAGCCTGTAGTTTTAAGTAGTTTTTAAAAATCTTGGACAGACAAGGGCCTAAATGAGGTCCATTATGACTCAGGTGTAGTAAGCATCTAACTCTCAGCCTTTGACCTGGTGACACTTTCCATCTCCAGGATGACCACACCATTTCCAGCAAGCGCAGTTCCAGGCTAGACACGTCGACCTCTCTTCTTGGCTTTACACTCTTAATTTGTGTGTAATTTCAAGTTAATGACACCTTTGTCGCCCAAGCTTTTCATTACTTTGCCTATAAAGCTTTTGATACTTTAATAATTCCAATTTTTCTTAAGCTCTTCTTTAGTCCCTTCTTCATACTCCACGTGTGCTATGATTAGAAAATGTCATGCATCGAATCTTCATTTAACTGTGCACACTCAACTGTTAAGAGAGAAAGACAATGTTAATTTCATAACGTGGCTGATCCATTTGATATTCCATGAAGATTAGGATGGGAGATACTGTTTCTTCAGGCAGTCACAGTTCCCATGAGCCTGTCTTACAGGAAGAGCATCCCATCATACCGTTATTCTCACATGCAAAGATGCATTTTGTACAACGCATCCCCTAAGAAAAGACACCTGCTTCATTTGATACCCAATTGAACAGTGATTCGTTTTGACACTGCAGAAAAGACATATTTATTAAGAGAGTTCGTCAGTCTCCAGTGAGACCTTTCTCTTTCTAAGGGATCAAAAGCAATTTCGACTGTGAGCTTTCTGCCTTGTAGGTTGCCAGCTAATTACCTTTCAGTGTTAATAGAAAATTGCTACTTTCCAGCTTCTGAATATGGCCGTTCTTTTTTCTTTTTTCTTTTTTTTTTTTTCTTTATTTCGCGGCACCAGGGATTGAACTCACAGCCTTGTGCTTGCCAGGCAGGTGCTTAGGCCGCTGAGCTAAATCACCAGCCCTTGTCTTTTTGAGGCAGGCTATTCTGGCTGGCCTTGAGCTCATTTTGTAGCCCAGGCTGGTCTCGAATTTGCAACGATCCTCCTGTCTCAGCCTCCCAAGTGCTGGGATTACAGGCGTGAGCCACCACGCCAGGCTCAATATGGCCATTCTTTTGCAGTTTAACACTAATATACCATACTGATGTTGGAGTCAGTGAGTCATGCAGTTAGACATTTCTGTATGTAAGTAGACTTGTAGTGAATGCAGAGCAATTTTCTTGAGTAAACATAACAATATTATCATAATAGTTTGTTTAGTCCTCAATATGACACCTGTCACTGTACTAAGATGTGTTTTACATTCACCATGTCATTTGATCCTCAGCAAGCCCAGAAGGGGGTCCTGTTACTCTGATGTTAAAGCATAGTATCTGACTGAAAGACAACCCAGGAATGTCTCCATAGCTTCCCAGGTGTATGTGTGTGTTCCGGGAAAGCAGCAGAGTCATTGCAGGGCCAAGTGCAAATGAACATACCAGCTCCAGACAAGTTCTCCTCTAGGAGTGGGCTGTCCATAAGTTGGGATGTACTTTTCCAAGGAAATGTCACAACAAAAGCATAGTGACCAGTTGAGTGGCTAAAGCAGGTATAACCGGCCGAAGCTATGCTGCTTGCCACTATCGCCATAGACAAGTTCACTCAGGGATTGCCCCTCTGATTGCTGTGGACACATTTCTCCATCAAAGAGGGAGTGGGAACTCGTGCTAGAGCAGGAGCATCATGACACTCCAGTTCTGACTCGGCACTGGCTCCCAAGGCCGTGTGGGTAGTCTGTGGGAGGAGGGAGTAGAACTGGCTCGGACTATACCGGCAGGAGATTATGGGTGCAAAACATAATACGACCTGTGAAAGTGAAGTTCCTGAGAGGAGAGAGAGAAGGCCAGAGTTGAGGATCCAGGACTCATTGGGCTGATCCAGTGAGTGTCTCTTTGCCTGCCTACTCACATATCCAGGGCTTTCTATGAAACTGAGACCAAGCCTATGGCTTTTCCCTACCCAGCTGCTTCTAAAACAAACACAGTGCACCTAAAGGTTTTAACTTCTTTGAAGGAAAGGCTCCCCCCTGGACCTTCCAGAACTTTCCTTTCTCACCTGGACCCAGAGAGCACATAGCAGTCAGTTGGCACTTTGGGTTTGTGGGCCCATAAGGGCTGAAATAAAATGCATAAGCTTTTCAGATGTAGCCAGCCAAGGTGAGGCTTGTGGAAAAAGTGAGGAACATTTTGCTCGTTTATCTCTTTCTGTTTCTACAGGTCCTTTGTCTTCTAGCTGAGGGAGGGCATCAGGGCAGAGGGCAAGGGCCATAGGATGACAGTTTAGCATCCTTCACATCAAAGACGGCAGTGTCCTTCAGGGCCAGGTCTCTCTGATGGCTGTAGGGACCACAGAGGCACCTAAAGCTCAACTTGCCTGTCCAGACATACCACCTACCACCTCTTCTGTACTAAGTACTGCCTCCACATTTTCTCTGCTGAGGGGACTCACCTCTAGGCTGCTATAAAACCCTGCATTTTCAGACCCTATCCCAGACCCACTAAATCAGTATCTCCACAGGAAGGACCTGGAAAACTGATTATCAGGGTGAGCCCCAGATGGTCCTGTTGAGGAAATCTGGCAAACACTGTCTGACTGTCCCACCCCTGAGTACCCCTTTTACTGGTTTTCAAAAGTTTCCAGGACATTCTAAGGCCCTTCTGGGCCCAGAACCATTGCACATGCCATTTCTTCCTGAACATGCTCTTTCTTGTTCCCTTCTCATGATGTGACTGAAACGATTTCCTCAGAAAGACCATCCGTGACTGCTTATCACCATCGAAACCAGACTCCCCTCATTTATTCTCTCCTAACCTCTGTGCTTCCACTCTCAGCATTTAACATGGTTTGTGTCATATTCATTTGCTTTAATGTCTACCCCTTGCTCCCAGTACCAAAGAAAAAAAAATACAAGGAATGCCTCATATTTTTATGTGAGAGAATGAGTAGAAAAATCATGTTGGAATAGGAGTACTGAAGGTTGGGTTGGATATTGCTCAAAAACAAATGAACATATGAAAGTTTTAATCTCTCAGGTAAACATTTACAAGTCAACTAAAATCGAATTGATGGGTTTGTCTTAGTTATTTTTCTCATTACTGAGACAACACCCAAAGTTAAAGGGAGAAAGGTTTATTTAGCTTACAGTTTGTAGAGGTTTCCTCCATAATCAGCTGGCTCCTGGGCAGGGTGACAGAAGAGAAGCCGTTCATGGCAGGCAGAAGGTCACGGGCAAGCAAGGGGCAAGACAAGCCTCTTTCTGTTCCTTGTATTGCATTCAGGCCACTGGGGTTAGGGCAGTGCCAAACCAATCATCGGACTGATTTAGTAACTACTCAACCCCTAATCCTAACACCCTTAATCCCAGCATTGCAGCATGAATCATTCACACACTCCAGATTCAGCCGCCTCTGAAAAGCCCCACCCATAATTGCATGAAGCTTTGGGGGGACATCCAAACACAAGCCACAACAGGGCCCAACAGGGAAATGTGTTTATGGGTGCACTGGATC